>JAFBJR010000147.1:57683-218803 GCA_016785285.1 Brachirus orientalis | reverse complement strand
TGCTCTGTAGCTGTGGTTGCCTGAACAAACTACTGAACTGAACAAATGTGACAGCAATCCCACTGCACGTAGAAAATTATCATGAACATGTGTTGAGCAGAAAGTCAAAGATTATTTTCATGGGTAACTTTCAAGCATAATCAAATGTTATGCTACATGTCCGCCAGGGGTTTTTATTTGGATGAGAAGGAGCGTCAGAAGGTGTCCAACAGATGACTGACAGGTGCTCCTTCCAACAAAATACAGTTGTCTACTCCAGGATGGTTCCCAGAACTGTGCATTTAATTTAGATTTTCTGATGAGACATAAGCCATTCATGTCACTGCCTTTGTTCTGAAAAACAGTAGTTTGGATCAAAAGTCGGTAGTTCTGCGAGGAGGCAAGTCGCGCCGCAGGCCTCTGATTTGCGTGAAGCGGTGATTACTTCTCCTGAACATTTTGTCACAATGAAATCACACTTTTTTTTTTCCACTGTCTAAATCAGACATTTTGTTCTATACCTCATCCTATTATCTCTGTGCCTGCTCTCCTCTCTCTACCCCACTTGTCTCTCTCTCTCTACCTTCTCCTCCACCTCTCCTGTCATTATGAAATCATTGGATTTCCCAGAGCCCTTGTGAGATGCTGGAGGAGTATGAGATTAACAGGTGTCTCATTACTGTGTTAATAGCAGACCGCGGGAAGAAACACACGCACAAACATTGATTTGGTGACTCCTCCACATTCCTCACATTTCCACGCTCTCTCTCTCTCTCTCTGTCTCTGTCTCTCTGTCATCCCTTCGTGGGTGAATTACCAGGCATGAATATTTTTACCATGTTAACTGCCCACAGCGAGAGCCTACCTTGAGACATGAGCCCACACTGACTGCCACCGATTTTCCAAATCAACTCCACTGTGAGATTTAGTTGAAAGCTGAAGCTCTGAGCTATGAAAAGATATGTCAATTTACTCCCACAAACTTCAGAGAATCAACGCAAACCCCTTTCCCGTTTTTTTCCCCCCTTCTGCCAAACTGGAAGACACTATAGCAAATCAAATGAGCCGCAAAGGAAACTCATGAAGTTAATGAGACACCAGCTTCTCCTTTTGACCTGGATCCTGATCCTGCAGTGCACAACGATCCTGTGGGCTCATTATAGTTTTCATCAGCAGGAGACTCTCTATCCCCACACAGTTGCACAAACAATCTTCCACACTTAAACAAATCCCAATGAGGCGTGTAACTGGTCGTTGGTGTCTGGCCCTGTGCTTGTTAGAGAGATATAATCTGCCTAAGATTATGTGTGTGCGTGTGTGCGCGCGCCACTGTTCATACCTGATACACGTGTGTGGGAGTGCTCATCCTTGTTCCTGTGTTTGCAATATCAGCTAACAAACTGTATTTATGTATCAGGTGTAGGCTGAAAATGAAACCATTATTGAAGGATAATCCGCTGTATGAATAAATCATCGTCAACACACAGGAGGGAGCCATGTCACGGTGTAACCCCGGGAACCATTACTTTGTGTATTACAGTATAGTATGTACCACTTCGTTCTCAATTCTTAAATCTAAAGCACTTTGCAGTGAGATGACTTCAAGTGGGAGTTAAACCCCTCTAATGTGAGCTGCTGGTGGGTTACTCTTTGTGTGCGTGCACATGCTTTGTGCATTTTTGTTTGGCTGCACGAGGCTTACGGGTCATTGCTCAGTCAGTGAGAGGATACAAGAGGCCATTATCCCGGGGAGACCGGACTGTAAATGTTTGATAAGCCTCCATAGAGGATGTCCTGTTTCTCCTCTCATAAAGGATCCAGCTAGCAGCATGTGCATGCTTTACTTGGCTGTGATTGTGAAGGATGTCTGCTCAGCAGCACGGCTCAATCTAGACAAACGTCTACAGTATGCGTGTATGTTTGGTGCGATCTGTACTGTGTCATCTCAGCAGAGTCCTGAGAGCAATGAAGTCCTCTCACAATCTGATGCGCTCCCTTTTAATGTCAGTCAGTCATGTCATGTTCACGTCTGGCTTGAGCTGCCTCTCCCTTTATTCTTTATTTTCTAGTTTGTTGTGTTTAGCACTTGTGTTTCTGGGGAAGTGTCTGTTCTTTTCATTTCAGAAGGCTGGCTGGCAGGTGAGGCAGGAGGACTAATCTCCACAGCTGTCCCTGATCTGCTCATCAACTTCTCTCTACTTAAACTGCAACTTCCTGTTTCCTGGCGTCAGCGCGTTCCCTTTCAGTTCATGGGTAACCTGCGGCGAATCCACAGCCACTCTCAGTTACTAGAATTTACTACTAGAATTATTTTTTGTCTCCCTTTTTCTTCTAGTTTTCATTCCCTGAGTCCTGCCTTGCCAGCTGGCCAGCCTCAGCGCTTTTGGTTCTTCCCCCCTATTTGTTTAAGCCCACGTTCCTGTGTCTGGCCCTCCTTTAGTTTCCCCTTTGTAATAAACTTTTGTTAAACTTATATCCTCGCCTCTGCGCACTGGTCCTTCCTGCACCCAAATCATTACAAGTCATGTGTTATGCTCAAATCTGAATAGACAGGGACACAGAAAGATTAGTGGGCTTTCTATTTATTATCCAAGTGACCATATATGAGCTCATTAAAAATGCGATTAGCATATACTTTTATATAAAATTGATTTTGGGCAACAACTGTGACACTTAAGGAAGTAACTGAATAGCAGTTGGCGCTCCTCGAACGAGATCAGCGAACCCTCAGTGCAATTCCCACACGGTGAGTGCTTTGATACAGCGTGATAAACTGCACGTGCGGTGTGAGTCATCTGGCCATGGAGGAATGTCACAGAATGTTGCACATCCTGGTGGTTTCTGGGAAATGTAGTCTGCTGGGCAGAGCGTCTTCTGGCAACTTGGGGAGTCCATCCAGGACTTGAAGCTTTGGCAAACAGGAGAAAACACTGCAGACAGAATGAGGAAATAGTGAGAGGGTGAAGAATAAAAAAACTGCATTTCCACCAAGCAGTACAGTGCAGTTCAGTTTGGTAGGGTAACGTTTGGAATAGTAAACCATGATCTGGCTTGTCTTTCCACAACTGCGCATATAGGCTCTATTTATGTAGAGGCGCCGGCTACGTAAATAGCTTGACATCATACCGTTGCAGCTTCAGCGTAGTCCACCAATAACTTTGCCAGTAACTGCAATGAAGAATGTGAAGCAGTAAACTTTGCTATTGCGGTGCACTGACATCATTTGTCATCTGTTGTCGTGCATGATACACTCTAAAATGGTATGTTTTGTGTTTTTTCCATAGACTGCATCATATAAAAGTGGTCAGTCGTGACCTTCCGGTTTAAAAAGTGAAGCCTAGGAAGTAGGATACTTTGCAAATAGGACTCTAGTCCGTGAAAAAAATGTGTCTAACGCTCACTTGATTTATAACATCAGTAACTAGTTTCAGGTCATCTTCAAACCCTATGACATCAGAATTGTAAATTACGCTCTCATTAAGCGGAAAATGGATAAAGAAGGACCCTGACTGCAAGTGACATTTGGGAATTGCATCTCTTGAGGCTTAACAGTGGGAGCTCATTTTGTAGCCTGACCACTTCATCCAATTTTATACTACAGTCTGTGCTTTTACCACGTGTCACCGCAAAGTGGTGATTCTCTGTCGAAGAATCTGTCTGTCTAGCTCCACCTTTTACGTACCAGAACACTGTGCTACCTACCCAAACAGCCAAAAACTGGACCGATTGGTTATTTTGGTCCTCTTCACATCCTCTGATGGTGCAATTGATTTCAAAACACCCAGAAATGAAGTGAAGCACGTGGTGCAAACAGGGTTAAAGAATAGAATCTCCCCTCACCGTACTCGGTAGTCCTGAGCGAAGGTCACCGGGTTGTGGGTCAGGTTTAGGGAGCACAGTGGGCTGTTCCTCAGAGCACCCAGGCCCACCAGGGAGTCAATGGCATTATCAGACAGACAAAGGTGCTCCACTGCTGGGAGCTTTGGCAGCTGACGCAGGCACACCAGGTGGTTACGGTGCAGGTTTAACACTCTGCACCTGCCCAGACAAAACACAAGTCATGCTACACTTTGTTTTATTATGCTGCAGTATATTGGGTGAAAAAGTAACAACGGCCAGTTTCAAACAACTGAACATACAAATATATATAATGGGAGTGTTCAGTTGTGGAGCCGTGTTCACTGGAAGTTTTAAAGAGTGTTTGTTTAATCATGTCATGATTAAACAAACACTCTTTATAATTCTGCTTTGATTTATTTACACAAAAGTTTTCCTTTTGACTTGCCTTATCCTGTTTTGGTTCATTTTTGTTGACTTCCTGGTGTCTTATTATATCTATTATGTTGTATGCTGTGCTATATTAGTTACATCTGTCTCTCATTATCCTCTCACTCCCTGCCACTTTTGTCTTCTTTGTTTCCTGCCGTCTTTACAGCCTTCTTCTCTTGTGTTCCCCAGTGTGTTTATGAACATCTTATCTGGTTTATTACATTTGGATTTGGCCTGAACCCTCCTGTGAGTTGTGTCCTGCACTTGGGTCCACGTTGCAACATTACACTGAACTATCATCTTCAAAATCACCCACAAATTACTAGTTCAAAATGGTGTAAATTAAGTTTGTAAAAACCTGCTGCTGTTTGTAAGCGGCTTGTTTGTGGCTTTCCATGTTTGGTTAATTGGACACTTTGAATTGACCTTAGGTGACTGTGAGTGTTTATGGTTGTTTGTCTCTTAAGCCCTGCTTAAGCCCTGCCCTGCTTTTGCCCTATTTCAGCTGGAATTGGCTCCAGCTTCCCCCTGCAGCCCTCAAGGGCAGGATAAAAAGGTAGAAAATAGTTGCATGCTTGCCATGTTAGTATTAGGGTTTCTGGTGCAGTCTAGGTTGTGTGGTTCATACCTTGGCAGTCGTATAGAACTCAGGTCAGTAAGAGAATTGTCAACCAGTTGTAGTTTCTCAACACGGATCAACCGGCGGAGGATCCGTAGAAAATTCTCTTTCTGGAATGGATCACCCAAATCCTGGTAGGATAGATTTAACTCCTGAGAAGAACCAGGATGAGAATTGTCAGGGTCTTTGTCTCATTGTTTTTTTGTTTTTTTTTGTTTGTTCCAACATGCTTCCTCCCAACACACACACACACACACACTATGGTTTCCATGACACTGCATTGACTTCCATTCATTACCTGAAGACTTACTCTAACCTTTACTATAATTACTAGTGTCCTAAACCTAACCCTGACCCTAACACTAACCTCAGCCTAACTTTAAAACATGTCTTTACCTTAAAAGTAGTCATTTACTTTATGGGGACTTGATTTTTGTCCCCATAAGAAAGACAGGTTGCCATCACTGTGTAAAAAGATTTAGGTCCCCACAACATAAGGAATACCAGCTACACACACAAACACACACTGGCACCCATTACTCCTGCAAACTTACCAGACAGTTTTCCCAGTTTTCTTGCAGCCTTTCTTCCCATCTCTGTCCTTCCTCTTCTCTTCTTCTTCTTCTCCCTCTCACCAAATAGACGTCACCTCCTTCTCTTTGAAGCAACTCCTCTGGCGGACCTTTTTTTTTTTTTTTTTTTTTTAATCATCAAGACGTAGATAGATAAGTTACAAAGCAGGACATCTACTGTGGCTGTATGTGTTTGTCACTTTGATCAACCACCTCACAAACCTTCTCTGACCCTGGGGCAGGTCAGCTGGTCACCTGTGATGTCACAGTGCTCCAGGCGGTTCCACGACACAAACCGGAACTGGCTGGACGGAAGCTAGAGAAAGTAGAATAATGACACAGTCTCTTTATGTGAGCAACCAGTAACAAATACATCACCTCCTATTGACCATAGTGCATCATTCATTTATTGTCTTTCACTTTATCCTCCATAGAGGGGTCACAGGCAGTGGAGCCAACCCCAGCTGACAGTGGGTGAAAGGTGGGCTACACCATGGACAAGCTGCGAGTCCATGACTGCACAACTAGGTGGGCAAATTCAGTTTGAATTTTAAGTATAGCGGGGCCAGCAGTAACTTGTCTCCCAAGCTTAATTTAAATTCATTTGCTGACAGTCAAATTCAATTCAGCAGTAGCTCAGAACAGTCAGACTATGTCTTTATATCAACAAACAAAAGCAGACACACATGGTAGTGAGTTGGGGGAGCAGTATACACCAAACACCAAAGTTTAATGTACGCAACTTAGCAAGCCGACAATATAAAGCCAAAATCAATGAATTTAGACTATCAACCATTATGTACATTAAATGCAAATCAGAAAAAGGAGTGAATATGGTTCTCATGTACAACTTGATACCAAACAAAAATTTGGTTTGTCTATGCTTTTTTGGTCCTGCACATCTCACAACTGCACTTTAATATAAGAGGGTGTGTGATTGGGCATTGAATTAAATTGAATGATGTGATAAGATCAATCACCTGGCTCGACTTTTATGTAGAACTATACGTAGAACTATACTGTATATATATATGTGTGTGTGTGTGTGTGTGTGTGTGTGTGTGTGTGTGTGTGTGTGTGTGTGTGTGTGTGTGTGTGTGTGTGTGTGTGTGCGTGTTTAATATTCAAAGTGCACCTGACAGTCTTTCTGTAATGGGGGAGTCTGGTGGATTACCTCCTTACAAACACCCTGTTCACCCTTCTTTTGTAACTCTACACTTCCCTCTGTTAACCTAGACACAATAGTGACCCACACTTCACCTGACCACTGATCCTCACTGGTTGAAATACACTGTAGGGAAGTTACAGTACAGAACCGACAGGATGATGCTGAGAGCACCAACATAATCTTGCTATTTGCTGTAAAGATAAGATAATCATTTAGTGTCCCTGAAAACATACACAAACACATGCACTATACTGTAGAGTATTCAGATTAGATAAATAATTCTCACATAAAAATAAACAGACAACACATCACAGATAAAAATCCATACATCAACAGTTAATTAAAATGTAATTAAAATGCACTGTTTCTGCCAACTGTAGCTTGAATATGCACTTTGTTGTTTGAGAATAAGAGACATTTTACAAAGTACCAGAGGAAATATAATGAAATTATTAACCAAAATGAATTATTGCAATGACAAACCACCTTACTTATTAAACACAAGATGCATGCATGGGTGCAGCACCCAAACAGAAACATCCATAATTTACAAGCAACAAAAAAGGTCAAAATCTGTAGCCATTTACTACCAGAAAGGCCATTTTGCATCAGCATTTTTGGGCAGTACATGTATTACAAGTATTTTGAACCCCAGGTGGACAACTCTCATGGATCTTGGTGAGGAGCAAGGTGATCTTTCTTTATTCAAACAGTCAAGAGGGTATAAAAAAAGGAGAGAAGCTATTGGCCTGTGGGTAAAAAAAAAGAGAGAGCAGAGAACAGAGGAGGGAGAGAGAGTTGGAGACGGAGTTAAAGATGAAAGGATGTCAAGAAAAGGGGAAGACACAGGGGAGGTATGGAGACGGAGGGGTCTCCATGTCTTGAGGACAATAGCAATGTGCGTGTGTACTCACAGGTGTAGATACTAGTCCAGAATCAGGAGTGTAGTCCACAGAGAGAGGTGTGCATGTCACACGGAGGTCAGAGTTCTGAGACGAGTGGGATTTGGGGAGGCTGCCACTGAGAGTGTTCACACCCGAAGAGCTGAAAACGGATACAGTCGTGGATTGAAAGAGAAGATAGAGAGAATGAAGGTGGGGTTGAAAAAGGGGGAGACGCGCTCTCCTCATCTCCTCATCTTTGGTCTCTGTTGTCTCCTCGTAACGTAAGCCCTGCTCTGTGTTGAAGCTCTCTGCGCTGGTTGAGTGGTTAGAGTTACAGTGAACTGGGCCTGACAATGTAGATTAGGACCCGTTGCCATGGCAGCACAGGACACCTGAGCAGGTGCTATTTGCTTATAATGGTCTGTGTGCAGAGGAAAGCTGGACACTGGCACCTCCATAGCTTTTGCTGCATGTTATGTTTGTGATATTGTTACCACCAAAAAAAGGACTGTAAGCTAATTAATATTTTAAATTTAATTTCTTTCAAATCTTTGAAGTTTTCTTCAGTCGTTGACCTAATGCTTTACATGTAAAGACACCTGCACCAAATGAAGCTGAGTTGATACTTGAGAGGGATAATGGGATTAAACTGGCAAACTACAGATGCAGGCAGTACACCATATCTAACTTATTCATGCAGGCATTTTGTTTGTTTGTTTGTTTTAGCTCACCTTTCTGACATGTCCCAATCTTGGAGTGATAAATTCTCCTGTCCTTCTTCAGTAACGCATGGATGTGAATGCCTCGGTTTGGCCCTGCAAAGCTGTAGCTGTTACCCATGGAGCCCGGTGGGTTTGTTAGTACTGAAGTGAGAGAAAGTTAACCGTGCTGTTCACTGGCCCGGGCAGACTGACAGAGTGTGGGCCCGAGCTGCTTAGTGGAAGCTGCTCGGCTCACAGTTGCCTGGTAACAGTGTTCAGGTGTATCATACAAGAGAGGAAGAAGAAAGGGCTGCACCCAGCCTCTGTAGACAGACATAAAATCCAGCAAATAAATAAACTGTGATCGTTTGATTACATTAAACACAAGAGACTGGGAGGGGGGTTGTTCTGGCGTCAGTATAAAATTCACAGTGGTGCTCAATAAAACACGACATGCTCTTATTTTATCGGTTTGTTCATTATACCTGTCACACAGACGCTTTCTCCTGCCTTGCTTGTTTATTTTAGTAATTTAAATAAGACACTGACTGCTGAGTGAAATATATATATATATATTGAATAAAAAAACTCTATTAGACTTTGTGTAGTAAATAAATAATCAAGCCAGGGAAACAAGCATGAATGAATATACTGTTCAAATAAAGAGAAAATGACTGTACACAGGAGTGGAGGACAGAGAAGATGAATGAAGACAAAAACTGATGAGAGTGGAACTCAGCAGTAGGAAATAATTCAGACCCTTAACAATTTTGAAACTATATTTCAGCACTACACTTACATTTTTATTCAAATACAGAGGTGGAAAACTGATTTAACTGTGAAAGAGCCTGTTTTGCTGGCCCAAATACTAAAGTGACTTTCTTGCATGTTTTGTGTAAAATGTGGTCCCAAACTCTCTCATTGCTCATCCATCAAGTGTCATTAGGTCACACTGAGACACACACTGTGTTTTCTCATCAGTCAGTTCCTGTTAAATCCTCAGAGGGAGGAGAGAAATGGGTGACTCAGATTTGCAGTGGCTCACGGTGACATATGACATAGGGCACAGCAAGTACAGCAGCTGGTGAAAGTAATTTAGACCATGAACAACATCATACACCATCATTCTTCAGCGGTGCTTGTTGTGTTGAAGATATTGTGCTTCCTGATTAAGATAAAAAGCTGTTTGATACTGTAGAGAGGTAAATGAAAACATTTGGACCTGCAGGAGCCTGCAGTGCAAATGAAGTTCTCTTACATTGCACTGCAGTTAACTTGCAGTATACCCAGTATGTCTGCTTATTTAAGGACTCAGGCATCTTCTGCTGGAGTAAACTGCAGTGTATATGCACAGTATGTATGCACAGTGCTTTTGGTAATTATTACTAATAACTGCACTTGTTTCTATAATATCAGCTGAAGACAGAGATGACAGCTGTCATATCAAAGTGCCTTTTTGATTTTGCATGTTTGCATGTTTATCCTAGTGAATAAATGCTAATAATGACAGAACCATCTGTTAGGGATGTTATTGTCCATGTGTTTTTTTCCAAATACAGTTTTATATACTGTATGTAGTTATTGCATTACTAGTTGATTCTAGACAGCTGTCAGTATATTAATTGTGATATGGCTGTGGGATTAGTTTTAATGTGATTTGATGAGGGTGGGAAGTAAATAAGTTGTACTAGTACTGTGTGTGTGTGTGCTTAATTGCAGTAGGGGAGGCAGATGTGCAGGAGTCAGGTCACCAGCTGCACAGCATCTTCATCAAGCTCAGCTACAAATACCTGCTGCTCTCTGCCTCAGCATTCAGTAGCAAACCATATTTGGTACCTTGAAAATTTTGACTACTCATGTAATGCTTGTGTCCTTGTGCCACCAGTTTTCTAAGTGACTCCTTACACCAGCCCTTCCTGTCTTTTCTCCAGCATTTTACACAACTACACACAACTTTGAACTCCTTCCCATCTGCCAACTCTCCCCTTTCACACAAACTTATTGATATAAAGACACTGGCAAAATCTATCCCGCCTCCACTCTGCTTTGTGGGTTGTAAACCAGCTTTAACACATGTTTAGTATGTTAAAGTGTCCCAACACTACTACTGTGATGAAAATCTGATTAAACACTAGATACTAATCCCGATCTTAAATTAATGAGACTGATCTCAGGTTTCCCATTACAAGTGTCTCTTTTTCTTTCCCAGATTTGAAAATGTTTGCCACCGCTGGTCTGCACAAACTGGATCAATGAAACAAATGGACAATTGGCCTCCTGAACCTTTTTGTGGATCCCAGTGGGTACACAAGTTGTGGTATGACAGCTACCTATCACCCATTGTGGCTCAGTGGTTGAAGCAGGTCATCCTTCAACCGGGGAATGATCCCTGGCTCCTCTAGTCGATCTGCCAAAGTGTCCATGGGAAAGAAACGTACTTTTTGGAAGAACATAAATTATATGATGCTTTTCACTCCTGCTTTAGGAAAATCCACTCAACTGAGACTGCTGTTAAAAGTCTCAAATGATGTACTGATGACTGCAGACTCAATACAGTCTTACTGCTGCTGGACTTGACAGCGGCATTTGATACGATTGACCACACAGTGATGTTAAAATGTTTACATAGTGGTTTTGGACTGTCTGGGTCAGTTTTAGAATGGTTTGCTTCCTATTTTACTGGCAGAACTTTCAGTGTTGCTGTAAACAACATAATGTCTGAGTCAAATGTGTTATCATGTGGAGTACCTCAGGGTTCAGTGCTAGGACCGATTTATGTTATATTACGTGATCCCTCTTGGAAGGCTCATAAGCCTTTTTAATGACGTGTCCTATATCTTTCATGCAGATGACATTCAGCTTTATTGTACTTTTAATGAATCTGAGATAGTTAAGCTATGAAATCTGCTTGGCTGCTTGTCTGCCATGAAAAAAGTGATTGACAAGAAATTTCCTTCATCTAAATTCTGAAAAAACCGAGACACTGAGTGTCACTCGCGAAGTAAAATTTCCTCTAATCAAAACCCGCCTTTGGTTTTTGAGCTGTCCAGTTGAACATCAGAAACCTTGGGGTGTTGTTTGATAAATCAATGTCCCTGGAGAACTATTCAAGGTAGTTGGTCAAAAACTGCTTATTTTACTTGAGGAACATTTCTAAGCTTAAGAAGATTGCATCAAGCTCAGATTTGGAGATGGTTATGCATGCTTTCTTTTTCTCATCTAGATTAGATTATTGCAACTCCCTCTTTACATGTCTTAACAAAGGCTCTACAGATTGTCCAGAATACTGCGGCCAGACCTTTAATGGGAGTTCACAAACGGGACCACATAACCCCAATTTTATTTACTCTACACTACAAATTCATGGACAAGCTTGACATGTAAAGTATTTGTGATCTTGTAACCTCATATTCTTCTTGTTGATCACTCAGGTCTTCAGGTCAGAACCTTTCATTCAACTCTCTCATTCCTCGCTTGTGGAATGCTCTGCCTGTGTCTATACGTGACTGAGTCTATATGTGAACGAGTCGGTTGACTCTCTCAGAAAAAAGCTGAAGACACTTTCATTTAGACAAGCTTTTGTTGACTGGGGCTTAGGTTTTTAATTATCTTATCTTTTATGTTTCTTTTATGTTTTTTTAAATGATGTAAACTAACCGTTGTGTCATTTGGTCTAATGCCACTCTGTAATATTATTGTTAAAAACAGCACAGATTTTATCTGTGCAAAGTAGAAATAAGGTTTATTTACTTAAACTCAGATTGCTTTTTGGCAGTGAATGAGTGTAAAGCACTTTCAGTGGTTTTTGAAGAACAGGAACAAATACAATAGGTACAGGCATTTTATTTAATTGTTTCAGTTTGTGTACAGAAGTGACATTTATTAGAGTCAGTTATGAGGTCTCATCCGTCTTTAGTCGTCGTTCATCTTCTATCCTTGCTCAGGGACATGATCCTGCACACTCTCTCACTCATGTCTTAAATAGGCTACGTGGACCAAGTGTCAAGCAAACATATCTTTGTGAGGACATTTGACTGATCCACACAACTTTAGCAGGCTTTTTGAGGGTTAAGACCTGGTTTTAGGGTTAGGGTTAGAATTAGGTTTAGGTTAGGGTTAAACTGTATGTTTAAGCACTAAATATATAATGAGCATGTTCTTACAAGGTAAAGCTGTGTTTGTTATTTACATCTCAGATCATTGTCTTAAATGTTTTGGCCATGCTGTTGTGTGTGCGCATACATTGTCCATGAAAATAGCAAATATGTAAAAATGTCTTTAAAGAAAAAAAAAAAATACCCATCATACATAGGGAAGGACACACATGTTAATGGGAACACATTCATTGTTTTATTTGAGTAAAAGTCAGAGTACGGCTGGTGTTACTGTTTTGCCCTGTATGTACATCCGAAAAAAGGTGCAGCAGATGTGTTTTCAGTGTGCCTGCATGCTCCAGTTTGTCTCATAGCAACCCAAGTTAGTTACACAGTCTCTTTTGCTCACCTGTGAGATGCCCAGCTGAGGTTTAATCAACCACTCAGATGCAATAAGGCATGTTAGTTCATCAGCAGTTTAGCTGTGTGCCTACAGTGTAAAAAGGACTAGAATATTGTCTGGATCAGTTTCATTACTAAGATTCATCGTAAAAGGATGAAATATTTAGTCTGCAATAAATACTGAGAGTATACATATATTGTGAGTGTGTGTGTAGAACACTGTCAAATGTAGAGGGTGTAATTAAAGTGGCAAACATAAAGCAGATAGATTAAGAATGGCTGAATTGAATTTATAAAGGAGAGGAAAAAACTGTATTGTGCATCGTCTGTGTGGGCGCAGGTGTGTACAAAGCTGCTGAACTTAAAGGGGTTGTGCGTGGATTACATTTCATTATCTTCTTTTGGCTCATATACAGTACATACAAACCATCCCTTACTAGAGAATAATTACAACTTTCCCCTCCTGCGTGTCTGTATCCAAGAGTTTAAAGCTTCCAGTATCAAAACACAATCACATTATATATGTCATAATTCATATTTCAATATATAATATATCATGTAATATCCAGTTTATATATATATATTTTTTTCATAAAGAGTATAAAACACAGCTGAAGATGGTGGTAGAGAATAGGTAGCTTTGATGATGCCAGGCTCTGATTGGCTGAGATTGACTGCACCATGTTTACATGGAGTAAAAGTCATGGTCATTGGGCTCGATGACCTCTGGAGTCATGACTCTGCCCATGAAGAGAATGGAGCCTGGAAAGAGAAGAGGCAGACAGAAAGTCAGGCTCCACCACATCTATAAGCACATTTTGATACAGAGCTAAAGAGACAGACCTATTTTCAAGGTACTGTCACAACCCCTTAGTTGCTCTTTATTTTCTTACCCTGAGCTTTTGGTGCTTTGTACCTTGTTTGCTGTTTTCTTTGCTTCCTGTTTTATTTTGAAGTATTTTGAAGTGTACCTTGTTTAATTGGACGTGCTGTCCTTTCTTCCCTGTTGATTGTCTGCCCAAATGTGTTTCACCTGCGTCTTGTTTGTCTCACCTGTACTCCTCAGTGTCTGTGTTGGTTCATTTTGCTGTTCATGCCACATTTTCAGTTGTGTCTTTTCCTGTGGGGGTTTTCTTCATGCTCTCATTGTTCTTCATGTGTTCATGGTCTGCTCCCTTTGTTTCTTTTTTTTTTTTTTTTTTTTACCTTTTTACCTTTCTTATGGTAAGTTCAATATATTAAAACTTTTTTTTTAATTGCATTTGGGTCCTCCATGTTTACATCCCTGTTACACATACACACATAGGTATGCCCATTTTTTTGGCACTTTTGTATAATCTACATTGGCTGATCAAACTGCTAAAAAGTGCACTTTGTACTGACACAGTACTTAATCATTCCACTGGCATGTCTTTGAAAATTCTTTAGAAATTCTTTTCTTTTTGATGGCCTGTTTGAATTATTTAGTTAGATTAGTTTATACATTATTATTATTAGAAGTAGTAAGAATACATACTGTGTGTCAACTGCAATGTAGACTGGAGAGACAGAACATAAATATTGTTTAGTAAATATTTATAGAATTTTGTGTGTGAAAAAATGGGGGGGGGGGGACTCTGCACCATCTACGATCCTTTGGCTGCTCTGCTCAGATCTCAAAATATCAGTATTGGTCATAGAAAAACATATTGGTTGACCTCTACATATAAAAATACAATATACACTGTAACAGTATTGAGCAATAATGAGTTACTCTGATATTTACTCCTGTAATATTACCATATTACCTAGTAACAGCAGTAAAGCATCTGAACTCTGACCCTTCTCTGCTCTTTGTCCTGTTCCACTGCAGACAGTTCCTCTATGACTGAACTGCACATGGCACTTTACCTTAAGCAAGATTGATCACTGCAGACAGTATTTACACTGGTGTTTTATGTTTACGCGTGATTAGCTGTCTCATGTCCTGTCAACTGCCCCACAGAGAAAAAATGTTTTGAAATGAATTGATAACAAGTAGTGTAATGATTAAAATTTACAGTACAGTAATATAATATTACAATTTGTACATTTAGTATTTGGTCCATGATGCCCTGTCAGGCACAGCGGAAGGTTACAGTTTCTGCCTTTTTCATCATCTAAAAGAGAAGCTAAAATCAATACAATTCCTTGCCGCTGCCATAAGGACTATGCAGACTATGCACAATGCGGACTATGCTTTGAGAGGACCATGTTTGCATTTCTGCAATTTGACTCAATAAAGTGTCTTCGTGTCTTTATCTGTTTTTAAAACATGCTGTAAAACAAATAGTCTTTACTCTTTAATTCTGAATAAGAGTGGTTTATTTGCAGTCCATTGTGTTGCAGTTGTCTAAGTGTTAATTTTACCATTTGTTTTACTATTCTATTTCCTTGTGTAAACTCTGCTGTTTTGTAACCTAGAAGCTGTTGTTATACTCATTTGGCTTTGATGCATGGATTACTTTTGCTTTTACATACACACACCTGTCCTTCTGTTCCTGATGACAAAGAAGAATGGGTGGTCAGCCATGACCTGGGGGTACAGCACCAGAGTCCTGGTCAGGGCAATCATTCCTGACCAACAGAAAGAGGGAACATGAGCATTAATTATTATTATTATCATTATTAGCTAACAGATGGGGGCAGTATTTCACACACTGAAAATGTAAGTGATGTCAGTCAGGAGGAAGATTAAGGTAAGTGATTTAAGATCCAGCCTACCTGACCCCACAGCTCCCTCTGCCCCCTCCTCAGTCACCTCCAGGTAGGCCTTCTGCACTGCCTTTCCAATGTACAGGTCTTTACCGTCTGGAAAAACACACACGCAAGCACAGAGATCAATATACTGGATATTTGCCAATCTAAAAATGGACTGAAGATGCAGAGAGCCTAAAAGAGGCTAAGCTCTGTAAAGTGCAGGGAACAGTTTACACTTATGTATAGAACAGCAGTAAATTAGTTCAACATTACGATAATACATAAGGCCTTCAATATTCTGTGATTTGGCATCTTCGTATTTCTATTTTATTCACATGTCTGTTACATTCACCTTTTAGTCAGAACCATTTTAAAGGCAAATTCTACATTACATATGTAAGATTACTATTTCTTTTTATATTTGCATCTCACTCTTTCTCTCTCTCTCTGGATCTATTTTTACTGGATGATGTGACAACGCTGACCTGCCAGCTTGGCGCCAGTTACCTTGGTTACCTAAGACAGTATCAGAGGCTACTTCACTGCAGTATAAAAGAAAAAAAAAACATATGATACACAGAGATGCTAAAGTCTTCTGGTACTGTATTATCCTCACCAATAGTATCTCACCATGAGTGCTTTGTAATAATGTATAGTATATCACTTTTACCTGTCATGGCAGAGAGGTCAGCATCATTGGTAAAGATGTTCTTTATTCCCAGCTCCTGCAAAGTGCTCCTCAAGTCAATCTTCTGCTCCACTTTGAACCTGAAACATCCAGTCAGAATTTAACAAGGTTAACCATCATGTTTGTGTTTATCCATTCATGTATGAATGTATGACAAGAGGCTTTATTTTAAACATATTGAAAAAATACTATTTAAAATTACTCAGTTATTAATAATCATCAGTTAACTTCCTATTTACACATTATTTACAAACTACTACACATATATAGATGTATAAGCTCTCATACCAAAAAGAAAGACATAAAGATTTACAAACGTGTGTCCAAGTTTCATGAATATTGGAAGATTAATATTCAGAAATAAGAAGAAAAAAAAGGTCAAACTCCCTCAACAGTATTTCTATATATAAACTAAATTTAAGTATACCAACATACTGTACATAGGAACTAGCCAAAAGCAAAATGAACATTTTTTTTTATTTGGAGTGCAGGTACGAGTGATGTAGCTGCATGAAATATTTTATTTAAAGTTCTGAGACTGAAAAAGCCCCTGTTTAGATAAAGAAATCATTCAAAGTTCCAATAATGCAACTTAACGGTGGAAAATAATATCATTGCTGTAGTTATTGTTCTTTCAAAGATGAGACAAAATGAGTGAGGGGGTGTTTCAGCACTATCAATGACACATTTCTATTTCCAATAGAATTTTTATTTCCAAAAACTTTCAATGGCCTTGAACTTTTTTTTTCATATTCACAAAAAGGATTTCAAGGACATATGGGAAACCTGGTTAAATACAAATGTGTATGTGTGTATGTGTGAAGTAAGTGTTTGTGCTTTTCATCTCTCACCTTGGGAGGTAGACTTCCACTTTCTGCTGTTTGACATTGTTAGCCCACTCCTCCAGCAGCGGCGCTTTGATGATGGGCTCCAGTGAAGCCAGCGGCACCTCCTGCCGGGGCAGAATGATCATCATGGACATGTCCTCTCCTTCATAGGGCATCTCCAGCACCTGGTACACACCACCTGCTTCCTGGGAGCCATCGCTGAACTCACCTGGTGGAGAGACACGATGCATTCAGGGATTAATATGCAAACACACCCACACACACAAAGAGGAGCCATTCATCACACATTCAAAGTCATATCTTCATTGCCTTGAGATGGATCTTACACAGATTAGTCCCCTTTTGTAAAAAAAAAAAAGAAAACCCTTGGATGACTATTATAATCAAGACAAGGCAAAAAACCTAATTTATTTGCATCCCACCATTAAGTGAGACAGTATTTCTTCTCAACATGAGATAATCCTTTTATCATTAAAACAGGTCCAGCTACATTTTAAATCTATAAATAAGATTATCCCACTTACACAGATTATAACACTCTGAGATGGGGATTACAGGGCAATTAACTCTGCACACAGTTTTTCCTTTTGAAGCTGCTTAAAAAGGAACATTGCAACAAAAAGACCCATCAGGCTTTGATGATGCAAAATGACATATTGTTGCAGCAAAAAAAAACGGTGTGAAATTTCACACTATTTTAACAATATGATTGTGTTTAGAAATGAAAATGCAAACGCAGCCTCCTCCTCCCCAAGGACCTGTCCCTGTTACGCAGCTGTGCAGCTCACACACACGCAGACCTTTTTTTTTTTGATTCTGTGTGAGAGGATGAGTATGTTTTTAGCCTTTGTGTCAAGTGTGAATTCTCACTAAACACATGCAGAAAAAATTGAAAATTGCACCAATTTTGGTTGCAGTGCAGTGACATTATTATACACTTGTCTATAAAGATGCTTAAAAGAACAGCCTGGAATCATTCAGACGTAACAACGTTACTGCCAACCGACCTGCAGGACTCGTCTGTACAAACTGTGCTGCACATTGCAGTTCTGGCCAAACACCCAATGCACCAAAGTCCGACACACACAGTACAGCCAATTTATGACATAGTCAACCACAAGGCCAACAAACCCTGGCAGAGACTTGGGAGAACATGAAAACTCTACACAGATGCTCTAGTTGGCCACCAGGTTTGAACCCAGAATCTTCTTACCAGGAGGCAACAATGTTTATTTACACAGCTCATTTCGCAACAAATTCTTATAGTTAGTGTCAAAACTGATTGATATAATCTATTAAATTATAATTATGGTGACAGATTTATTGTCCAAGTCCAATTGTACTTAGCAGAAAAAAGATTGAATGTTCCATGTTGAAAACAATACAGTTAAGTTTGGGATATTGGTGATTAGCATTTTTCCCTGTACTTAGTTCACTGAGCTAAGTTCAAGCTTTGCTTTTACTTAACAATTGAAGGTTTCTATTTATTTAATGAACTCTGCCACCCAGGAATTATTCCAAATGTTTGACAATCCCTATAACACCAGGAAAATATAATATCCTGTACTTATTAGTAGTAGATGTAGTAAAAAAACTGATACAGGATTACATGACCTGACTCTGCCACCAATAATGTATGGCACTAAGAAAATGGTCTTTTAAAGTGAATGACTAAAAATAAAGGAGTTTGGGGAAGACTTTCCAGGGAATACATATGAATATTTTAGATCCAAGATTGTTTTAAATAAACCCAGGAAATATGAGGTGAAATTCAAGGACAAGGGAGAAGAGCCACAAGTACAATTCTTACACATCCACACAACGCATTCTTACCATAGTAGAAGTCTCCCTGTTGGTACATCATGAGTGTCTGGACCTCAGAGCCGTCATCTTTGCTGAAGGAGAAGGTTCTGGTGTTTTCGGGCCTAAACTGGTTTTTCCAGGAGCCTCTGAAGTAGACAGCATTCACTAGGGTCAGACGGGTCACACTGCTGAAGTCTTCAGCTGATAGGAGCTCACGGATCTTGCCTGGAAGAAAAGAGTTGTGTCGTGCGTTACAAGCTTAATTCGTTTTCATGAGAAAACTGACAGCACTTGCTGTGAAGCAGCTTCTGAAGTTGTACATGAGGATGACAAAGGAGATTAGTACAACTGAGGGGTTGAAATGTATTCAGTATTATTGTCATGATTATTATTTCTGTCAGTATTATTTATTTCTGTCACTTCACAGTATATAATCTATAGTATGTATGAGTAGTAGCTATGTTAACGTGGACACAAATCTTCATGCAATGCCAGTCCAAAATACTGTCGTCTGGTATGACATTCAGAGAGAAACTTCATTCTGATTGAAAGGAGTGGTTTATGCCAATGGATATTATTCCTATATAGTTCATGTAAAGAGTTGTTCCAATCATGACTTCCTGGTTTGGGTAATCACATGTCTGCCCTACAAGAACATGACCTGTTTCTGATTTGGATATTGCTGGAAATGGACAGAAACCTGGCAGTTTCGGTATAAGAAACTTTAAAAGAACCCCAGATTGTAGCACAGTAAATGAAATGGGCTTGGATTGATTTCAATGTTCTGTTTATCCAGCAGAATGACCTGCTGAGCCTATAGCTTCATGACGGAAAAACAGAAGACCTACATCGTGTTTTAAGAATATGATGTAGGTCATAGGTGTGAGAGAGAAGGGAAAAGGAATTGATGGTGTGCAGTGAGGGAGAAGAAATATCTGAGGTTAGCAGTGACAATAGAGGCAGAAGTGGAGGTTTCTGCTTCTACTACTATTTCCAGACGCTCTGACAACTCGGCACATGTCAAAATGGTTTATTCTGATTAAATGTTTGATGCATTTTTATGCAAGTCATAAGCAGATTACTTATCTTCCTGCCCATGTAAATAGGGAAGTCAAATTTCTATCAGGATGAATTGAATCGAATGTAAACAAACTACTGTCACCCTCCTTTCCTCTGCTGTCTTCACCTGTACAGTATATCACTCTTTCTTCCCTCTGATTCTGAGTGTGTTGTTTTGTGTGTCTGCATGAGTCACAGCAAGAGAGAGAGGGAGAAAGAGATGAGTGAGGCTCAGCAAAAGAAGGCCGTACTCCTGCTGCTCTAACATGAAATAAGCTTTTAGCCATTACAAAAATAAATAATATGATAATCAATGTTCAAATTGCATCAATAAATCAACTTGTGATTGCATTCATGCATGCTCAGGAATGTTGCCAGATGGATCCGTGGACGCGTACAAGACTGTGAGTGATCAGGCCTGTACATTGCACAATATGGATGTAAAGGGATCACTGAGGACTGAGGACGTATGGTAATACCAGGTCTGAAGGGGGTCATACTCACTCTCTGTATGATTTTCCACCCAGCTGTTGATCTGCTCAGCCACAGCTGCTGATTCGCTGAAATCTACCATTTCCACATCAGCTCGGAAATACTTTTTCATCATATGCAGGAACTCGGGGTTGAAAGCGACGCCTTCCTGTAGGAAGAGGCTGTTGGCAAATCTGATAACGTAGCGGGCGTCATTGTCCGACAATGCTGCTGTGAGGTTCTGGAGCAAAGAAAACTCCACACCTGGAGAACGGAGAGAGACACGCACATTGGAACTTGGTGTGGATGTGTATTCAGTAGAGTACAGTGCTGTGAAAAAAATCACACAACCAATACTGTGTTAAAAGGTGATTTTTATAATTTCATTATTGTGAAGTCCAGATTGTGGTTGTGTTTCATAGAAGTACACCAGTATAAATATAATCCTCATTTTATACTAAAAACTCACACTATTACATTAGTACATATGTGAGTCCAACTATTAAAGTATGTACATTATCTTGCTGTTAGGATGTCATGTTCAAAACATGCTATATTAAGAGTATTTAGTTTTAGTTTTATCTTTTCCAGTGTCCTCTAGCTATTGTATAGTCAGTATTTATTTTTGCAAACCACTGATGGTCATGTGTCATTTAGATTTCTGTTTAGAGGACAATTTTCTGTTTTAAGGGAAACAAACAACTGTAATTAAGTATATTAAGTTTTAAATGTATGACTACTATAATTAACTTAATTAAATAACAAAATTCACCACGAATTATTTTTAAATTGAAAAGATTCCCTTACCTTTTAAAGCCTGAACATAAATGACATATTACTACTAAATTAAATAAGAAATTAGGAAATCAGTGCAACAATATAGTGAAAAATATTCTTGGTTGAGCTCTGTAAATTCAATATAGCTGGGATGCTTCACTGCCTGACACCCTCCCTGTGTAAATGTGGTATTTTACTCTAGGTTTGACGTCACATTTCCCATATTAGGATGCATTAGGATGGCTTCTTTTTATTACACCCACCCGACATTTCTGTGAAATTCAAGGCATGAATACATTTTGACCCAAATTTCATGTCTCAAATCCAGGCCAAGACAACCCTGAAAACAACCATTCAATTAAATTTAATGCATATTTGTTTGTTATACAGTAAACTGTCCCTTTACAGAACATGTGTCTCACCTGGCAGCAGGTGGCTGAATCCTACAGCTTGTCGTATTTCCTCCAGCGAAGCCCCTCTGGCTCCCAGCTCCACCATGCCCAGGGCCACAGCCACACTCAGTGGGGAAAATATGATGTTTTCCTGACCCCCCATCACCTGCAGCTGGTGGTACAGTCTGACTGAAAACTCAGATGTAGTGTCCTCCGGAATGTCCGCCGCCCGGCAACCGTAGCCCGGCAACAGGATGGTGAGGAGGAGGAGCGGGGACAAAACGTCCAGTACCAACATTGCAGCAAAAACCACGGATAGCTGAGCAAAAGAGGGATGTATGGAGGAAGACACGGAGGAAAAAGAGAGGATGGGTCGTGATTGAGGGAAAGAGGGAGGAAAATGTTGTGTGGAGGGAATACAAAAAGATTGATGGATGGAAGAAAAAGGGTTAAGGAACAGGAAATTAGTGATTGGAGAGATGAAAGGGGGATAGACAGGCAGATGGATGTGGGAGGAAGGATAACATGAAGATGGAGAAAAAAAACGAGATGACAGCGGAAAAAAATAATAATGTGTGGGGAGAGACAGAGCCAAAGGTACGGAGAGGAGAAATGTGGAGGAGAGGGAATAAAACAGACATACACACACACACACACACACACAGATTAATGCATAAGGGAAAAAAAGATGAAGGACAGGAGGATTTTGGAGAGGAAGGTAAGCAAAGTTTAAAGTAGAGCAGGGATGTGGGATGATGATGATGAAAGAGAAAAAGAAAATATGTTAATCATTCTGCCAAAACAGAATCAAAACATACCGGCAGGCTGAGGGCAGGGTCAAGGGATGGACAAATGATGTAATCTCACAAGTGTGTTCTTAATATCTCAAAAGTTCTACATAAATTATACAAATCCAAATTTGATTTCATGCAGTGGCCAGAGTGCAGAGTTTAGAAGAGGCCTCCCAAAAAAAGGCAGACTGCAGGGGAGCAAGTAAGAGCAGAGAGGGTGATCTGTCAGTGGGTTTTAAAAATCTAAAGATAAAAGTTCTCATAGGGTAACTGTATATAAGGATATGTCCCAAAATTAGACCAACAGACTGTTGTGTCATTACTGCCTCTGTTATTGTTATTTGTTTTTAATTCTATGTGTCCTGGCACCCCCTCTGAGCTCCATGATGTATTTTGTTTAATTACAATAATACCATTTACCATGGGGAAATGACCCATAATGTACACTGAAACAGAAAAATGACACAGTATGCCATCAAAAAGTGAGTCAACATCTTCCTGAGGAATTAATGGTCTCAATCACAAGTGTCAGGTTTTCTCTAATACAGCATTATGTCAGTTTTGTAAATTATGCTACCATTTAGAGGAAAATACCCAGTGGAACATGGCAGATATGAGTGGACACTGTGTGACTGACAGCTGGTATTGTACAATAGGATGGTCCAATGGTTGCATGTGATGTCTGTGGACTTCCTGTTTCAAAAACCGATATCAACCAAAATGGCTGTTCCGTTTTGCAAGCAGACGAAATAGGACCATTTCTTTTACAGTATAAGGTCTAAGTCCACACATGAGAAGAGATTCAGTGAGAGGGATGTTTGTCTTATTGTGTCCCTCAGAACAAAAAGTTTGTATAAAGGATTCAATGATTAGTCCCATACATGGCTGGTATCTGCTGGCTGTTACTGCATGTATGTGTATATATATGTATGTACCTGATATTCCTTATGTTGTGGGGACCTAAATCTGTTCACACAGTCAGATTATTGGGACTCGTCTTCCATATGGGGGCAAAAATCAAGTCCCCATAATGTAAATTACTATAGTTTAATTTGAAGACATGTTTTAAAGTTAGGTTGAGGTTAGGCAACTAGTTGTGATGGTTAAGGTTAGGGTAAAAGGCTAGAGAATATATTATGTCTATGAGGGTCCTCACTCTGACAGAAGCGCAAATGTGTGTGTGTGTGTGTGTTAGTGTAGGTGACTGTGGTGTCAACAATGTTAACAATGGGCAACAGCCAGAAAATTAGTGCCCCATCCTGTTGTGAGCAGACCTCTGCTCTGCCCTGCTCTGGCAAGCAACAAACAATTTACCTTCCAAACAACTGTGTGGTCCAAAAATCTGTTCTCTTTTTTCTTATTGTCAATCCAATCTTTTGGAAAGACAACGAGCACCAGTTGATTGATCCTACTAACAGGTGTAACAGTGAATCCAAAGCCTGACATGGCTTATTTCTTGGTGCTTCCATTGGTGTTCCATTGTTGTCAGAAAACTACAAACAGCACAGAGATGAACCATGCTGCTGTGCTTTGTGACTTGTTCCTTTATTACTATGAACATCAGCTCAGTCTCACATACACTTTGCAGCTATTGTTAACACTTCTGTGCAGCACCAAATATACAGCAGTAAACTGTCTTCAGAATGGATAATCTTGTATGAACCATATTTGCATGAAATTGATTTTGTTTGAAAACTCTCTGTTACACACAGACTGTATTTGACATAAGAAATGGATTTGGGCATGATCGTTGAAAAAAGAGGAATCAAAAGGTTTTGACAAATTCAGTTAGTTTTTGTCTTCTGATGGACATATATCTACATCTCCTATCTCCTTTTTCTCCTGAATGGGTAAGTGGAGTAGACGTCCCCCACAACCTTTTACATTAAACTTCATTTACAGTAGTCTATAAGCTTTTAAATGCAGTGTTCTCCTGTAAAGAACACATACTGCTGGAGGTGAGGGGAAAATTCGATACAGTGAAATATCACAATATTTATATAATTTTTACATATATTTGTTTTAACTGATGTTACAATGAAACGTTCAACATTTTGGGGATTATCATAAAAAATCAACTGACGTTTCAGTCCACTAGATGGTGCCAAGTGCTCACTCTCACTAGAGCTGCTGTGTGAGTATAACGCAATACATGATTTCGCAAATACTTAGTATATCAAAATATTGTGATTTTATCGTATCATGACTTCACTATTGTGATAACATTGTATTGTGGTGTCTCTGGTGATTCCCACCCCTATACATTGCATGAAGTACTCTGACAAATTGTTCTTGACAAGCGCTGAAGTGATTTCGATCGACGGGTAAATCGAGAGCTTTGCCTTTCGGCTCAGCTCCTTCTTCACCATGACAGACCGATGCAGAGCCCACATTACTGCGGATGCCGCACCGATCCGCCTGTCAATCTCCAGCTCCATTCTTCTCTCACTCGTAAACAAGATTGCAAGATACTTGAACTCCTCCACTTGGGGCAGGATCTCACCCCCAACCAGGATAGTAGGGTATAAACTCTCCTTGTCCCCGCCTGCCCCTGCACTGCTGGTGTATACTCACAAAGACTCCCTCAGGCAGGTCTGATAGTATTGCTTGACAGAGCCAATTATCAGAGAAACGCAGATCCCAAACAGACCAAACAGAGGCAGAATCATGACATCATCACCAACAAAAATGACCAATGGACCAAAGCAGTGCAGCTTGAAAGTCTCTGAAACAGCCATTTTGCAAGTTGGTCCAGGGATAGGGTGATGGACGGCAGCTAATTAACATTAGTCATGTGCATTCACCTGCTCTCACATGTCGTCCTGTGAGTCAGACATTCCAGTGGGAGTGGGAGAGAGATCCAAAGAGAGTACGAAAGGCTGAGGGGAAAGAGGGGCTGGCAAAGACGTAAATGCGGGTAATGTTCCTGACCTTCTGAGCTGTGGGAGCTGAACCTTTCTGAGACCAGCAGTCCTGCTTTTTGTAAGGAAAGACCCAGCCGTGCATTATTGTGTGCACACCAGTGTGTGTCTGTGTGCATTTGTGAGTGGACAATAATACCATGGGTGGCTGGTTTTTACTTGTAATAGTGACACCATTCTGACCTTTGGAGTTGTGGCACGCTGTCTGCAAGGGGATCCCACACTTAACTAGGTTCGCCATTGATGACTATGAGCCGGACTTTGGCTCCAGTTTACTCAAATGGGTTTTCCCAGCAAGATTCCCAGGTAAGCAGTGAAACCCCACACCTGGCAATAAAATGCTCACTCGTGACTGAAAGAATGGAACATGTCAGAAAAATCTCTCATGGTTTAATCCTGACAACTTGATTAATTCTGTACAATTAAACTCACTGGCCTTTAAAAGATGCTCTGTGTAATCCCAAGTCTCAGACTGAATAGATCAGCAGTTGACATTTTCAACGATTAAAACGTGACGTCACCCAAATCCAAGGCACATACGATAATCCTTAGTGCCATTTAAACCCAACACCTTGCGATGACATGCTTCAAAGGACATGGGGAATTTATTAAACATGAACATCCTCATTCATGCTTCACAAACACGCACACACTTTGAAGCACACATGTCCACATACAAACCAACTGCAAGTGATAGACATTTTTCATTTTGCTAAGCTGACAAAAAAGAATTTATTACTGTTAAAAGATATCTTCTTTCTTCCAAAACATAAACATATGTTCTGATATACATATTAAACACCTCTTTGCATGATAGACGTTATCACAATTCTTCTAACAGATATCTTCAGCTTAAATCACCACTCACTGGTTCACTTGGGTTAATTAACATCCTGCTAAAGACCTTAGATGCTTTGATTAATTCTGTGAAAGTGCTAACACCCCCCTTTATCAAGGCCTACGTCTACTCAGGTATAAACTGCAAAGAGTTATGTCTGTTATTAGTGCTATGACCTGCACTTCCTGTGGTGGATGTTAATAATGTTAATAATGGCAGGATTATCTGGTATGATCGCAGCATGATTACATCTCATTTATAAAGGGATTTTCCTTGGAGCCATAGCAGCCAATATTGTATTGTTGCTCTGACCCTAAACTGAATAAGAAACACGCATGCAAAATGATCAAGCCTGACCAATCAATGGTCTCACTATACTCCTGTCTTTTTGATTAGACACCCAGACTTCAGTGAGGTCGTAATAAAGCCAGGTGGGGACTTCCCATAATAAAGTTACCATTTTAATTTAATTTGGCCACACCAGTGTCTGAAGCATACAGTATGTGAAGAAGAGGATGATGAGAGAGCAAATAATCGTTTTGCTATTTAAAATATTCCACCACTGTGCATTGTTGAAGTTACAACACTTTACACTGTGCATGTTAATAATTTTGACAAAAGTGGTGCACAACCACTCTCTCAAAGCAAACTGCAAACATATTCACAGATAAAAAATGTGTGAAAATAAATGTTCCAGAATAATCATTATTACTTACATGTACAGTGAATTACTTTCTAATTCAATACTTCTATCTTAAGAGTAAAACGTGCCACCAGTTCACCAAATGAGCCTGCAGAATAGGACCTCAATATATCTACAGACCCAGGCGATTGTAAATATCTAATATTATTGTGAAATTCTCTTTTGCCCATCACATTTAACCCTTCAAACTTTTTGACTCACTGCAAAGGAACCATTCTATTTAAGTGTCATTGACAAATGCCAGGATCCTGAAACTAAAGCAGTTAAATGGAATTAGGCACTTATTTATTGACTATTTTACCAGTGCTTTAACTAGTCTCAATATTTGGAAATGTCTGTACTATACTATGAGCTTAGATCAGTTGTCAATAGTTCAATTTTGAAATTGGTGCTGCTGAAAACTAGAGGTAATCAGCTGTATATTTGCTGGTCATCAATACTTCGAAAAACAGACTTTATTACAACTATACTCATTAGTCTGGATTGCTTTAGTCTTAACAGAGACCAAGAAAGTTTGGGCTACATCAGATTACAATAGACTGAGTAATCCAAGAAGATTCACCCAGTATCGTCTTATACAGTGAGGAGAGGGTGTCTCTCCAGTAACTTCAGAATGGGCTCATTTACAGCATTTCATTTGTTAAACGGCCAATTCAGCAAATTAAATTGCATAATTATGAAATACACATGAAATTAAAATCAAGTGTGAAATGTAGTAAAGATATTTTTCTCTGGCCGAGAAAGCAGTACATGCCGTGATACACAGAGCTACTGGTAGAGACAGAGAGAGAAACCCTGGTTGAGGACTGTATATTTTTGTGGAACATTTAATAACATAAGACCTAAGCTCTCTGAATTTCAGTCATACCCACCACAGTGACACAATACTTAAAGAATTTGTGGTGGCTCCAATGGTTATAGCACATTAGCACTTGTTACAGAAACCACTTTCAGAAAGCCCCATTAAACAAAACAAAGCACTGATTCAGGACACTGGAGCAGAACCATATGCATTCAAATTATATAGGGTGATGATTCTGAAACAGTGTGTTTCTAATATGACTTTTTATTGTAATTGGAATGGTCATTTTGCATCTCATTTCCAATTAAAAATGAAAAATGATGATGTGACGTCTACGGCAAACACGGTCTCTTACAGTGACCTACATCTTTTGAACATGATTTGAAGGCAGGGGCCCTCTCTTTTCATTTACAGCAAATGGTCTTTTATGACATACAATCATTTACATTTACTACTTCATTACATGGCTATATTGCAATTTCAAAGATAGTTCCAATAATTGTTCATTTCTACTGGTCACTGTGTTGAATCGCTGCCAGCCCAGTGCAGCTAAACTAGAGGCCACTATAGTGACAGCTGAGGAATCATCTGTGAGGTTTACAGATGAGATTCAGCTTTTTGTTGCACACTGAGCCCTGCACTCCTCCATACATGTTCACACTACAATGCACACTTAAATACAGTGATCCAACATGACGAGGTTTGAGTGCTATTTTTCATGCCCCTGCAGTATTTGCTATATACGTTCCAGTGGCAGCTGTTAGAAAGAAATTCCTGTGTGTGCACCACATTATCTTTGATTTTTGATTCGAATATCACCTGTCTACAGCACATTCTCAGCTCAGCTATACTTGGCTCATTCAACCTCGTGTTAGAACATGGCATAATGTGCAATGGATCCTGCCTGAAGTCCCAGGATGCCCACAGCACACTCCACAGAGGGCAAACAAAGGTTAACAACTCTTGATTAATACCTGCTAACAGAGTCACCCACAGGGAATGACACACAGACAGAGATAAAGAGGTAAAAAGACAGATAAATAGAGAGAGAGAGAGAGAACAAGACGGGGACAGGGAGAATGAGAAAGAGGAAACCAGAGGCAGGAGCAACCAAAACAAGGACAACATGTAGGTAGTAAATCAGCTAAAACAGAGCAAGAGACAGGAAGAGCACTGGAGAGCTGAAAAGAAGCAGCTTCCACGCAAACACTGAGAGTCGGTGATATCTAATGACCCCCTGCTTAGCATGGCAAGATGGTTGACTGTTCCTGCACACTCACAACCCAAGGATCTTTCTTGTCTGCATGTCAAGTCAGACAACTCGCACAGACACTTACAGCCTCAGCGCTGTGGGAGTGCAGCCACGGCAGGTTTGAGCTGTAATTGGACTGGCCTCTATTCGGGGTCAGTGGTAAAAATGAAAAGATAGGAAGCTTTATCAAATGGACTCAAGAGCAGGGAGACGCTGGAGCACAGGAAAGGTCACTAGCAACCAATCCGGTGCAGGAAGCCCATGTGTGGGTGTGGGTGTGTGTTCACAGGAGTAAACAAAGTTAAGAGGGAGAAGAGACAGAATAGGGGATGGCAGGAAAATGAAGAGGCAGACGCGGAGAGAGCAGAATAATGCTGCTTACAAATGGAGCCGACAATGCTCTTGCTTCAATTCAAAGGAAACGTCAGTGATAACTTTTTAGATTAACTTTTATGGAAAAAAATTAATTAAGAATTAAATACAATTGGAAATGGACTCAGCAGCTTGTTCAAAAGTCTATAGGCTCCACCTCCTCATCAGATAAGACAATTTGGAAAAATAATTCAACTTGATTTGGTATTAGTGCCATCTAGGTATGGCTGCGCTTTTGAACAAGGTAAAAAATATGGGCCGTACCAAATTATTCCAAGTACTTTACTGCCCTCCTCACACAGATAATGCAGTTCCCCCTCATCAGCTCAGCCCACGCCTCAATGGCACCAATCAATTGACAGACTGAGTTCAGGATGTTTGTGGACCGCAGAGTTGATGTGAGACTGTAAAGGGATTAAAATGTTGCACTTCAAATGTTGTACATCTTTCTTACATTTGATTTAAAAAAAAGGAAACTGCTTGACAAATGTAAAAAAAAAAAATACTTAACTGAACAAAGTTAATTCAACCTTAAGTTACATGAAGACAATTGGGTGTTTCCAAATAAAGTGTATTTTTCTCTGTGTTGTACAATCTTAAGAAAGGCTTGATTTTTGTGAAAAATATAAAATCCACAATAAAAGATTCTTCAAAACTAATTCTTACTAAATCCGTACTATGCAGTACTTATTTCATCTCAACGTGGACATATTTTATTTACCGATTCTTCATGCTCTCTACCACCCTATAACTGACCCCTTTCTCTGTGCTCTCTTGTCCTTATTTCTGGCCAGGTTTAAACAAATCCCCTGTGTCTCTGTTGGAGCAGAAGGGACAGAGGTACAGGGGACAAACCTGTGACTGCTGCTTGGCTGTGCATGTGCAGGTGGTGTCAGGCAGTGTGTGAGAAAAGAGAAAAGAGAAAAAATATCAACGAGACTGCTTAGTTTTAATCAACAATCTACCAGAAATAAATTAATTACCTCATCATTGCCAGACTTCTTTCAATTTACTGCATCTTCAGTATATTCAGTACCCACAGATGGACATAAAATAAACAATATTTCAAGACAAAGACAGATTTCTTTGCTCCAGTTTCATTCCACTGATGCCTAGTGCTTGTTCATTGTGTGAACTGTTGAGTTTCTTTTCTCCCCCTGTAATATTGTAAAGGTTTTGGCCTTACTATGTACAGTGCCTTGAGATAATGTCTGTTGTGATTTGGCGCTATACAAATGAAAGTGAATTGAAATGAATTCAGCAACACAAAGGGCTTGGATCATACAGTTGTCCGTGTAGTGAAACTAAAAAACTGCAGAATCTCCTTTCCTTTTCACAGCAGAGAGGATGTACCTGACAGACACACATCAAACACTTCTGCGCATATAAAACATAGATTTGGTTCCAGGCATGCAGCCACAGCACAGAGCACACGCTGCACTGAGCACTCACACCCAGTCAGTTGCTTCTCCCTTCCCCACTCGTTCTGTTTCGCTGGGCTGATTTGAAGGACATTTAATTATTGAAACGCAATTAATGCAGGGCTCCCTTGGAAGAGGCAGAGCACACACATTCTCACACACACACACACACTATGCAAAGACGCAGGGAGGAAACAGCAGGCTACACATCACCAGAGATTGTCCACTAATTTCTATGCATATGGGATTAATACATTTATATTATGACTGAAATGGACACTGTTCCTCTGAATATGGAGCTGCGTCAAGCAGTGGGCCTCGATACGGATTTACGAGGTCTTTATCTGAGCTGCAGAGATAAAGAGATCATATAAGAGATGGGTGGATTGAGAGAATTAGACATGAGAAATAGTGATTTGTTTAGTGTTGTACTATGTGTTGGTGTTAAACTGCCAATAACATATATACTGTATATATAAAAGCCATATGACAGTGAACCTTGGAACTGAACTGTTACATCCTTGAAAGAAATCACAGTGTGTTTGAAATGAGAGATGACGTGTAAAGTCTTTTATATATTTAACATTCTCTTGGTGTGTAACTAGTTTGTTTTTGCCTATGGGCTTTATAATGAGGTGCAGTGCCTTTTTTTTACATACATGAATACATGAATAAATGTATCATAACATCATAATATCATATATTTTATTTTAAGAGGTGGCACTTGAGGGTGTTTCTTCATGATTTTCTACCACACAAAAACACACATACCGGAATAACAAGTGGTGTGTGTGTGTGTGTGTGTGTGTATGGGGGGGTGGGGAAAGGGTAGGACCAGGCTACTACAATCTCTCGTTGATTCACACACGTTCACTCACTGCGTCTTTGCCTGGATTTCAAGGACATGGACCACGCCACAATGCCTGAGCTGGTTTGAGTGACAGAGAGCAAAAACACACAAAAAACATCAAAAACACAAGAGAGGAATATTATCAATCAGGCTGAATAAGGTGCGTCTCCAGTCGCTCCCTTGTTAAAAGCCAACACGTGTTGATTACAGCATCAAAAACCTGTTATATTATGAAATCACAACATGACCCGTCACACCTACACATTCACACATCTTCACAAAATAGGGTTCAATGAAACACCCGAGAAGTGATCATTTATCTCCAGGCGACTATTGCCTGGAGATCTTGCAAAAGCTGATATCAGCTGCCAGTTTCTTCCCAGTGGTCAGCACGGGGTCTGTGAGAGATGCAGCCGAAGATTATTGCAAAAAACGGATCTTACCGATAAACCGTGCACGGTAGGTGGTAGGTAGGGATGGATGGATAGATGGATGGATGGATGGGCTGTGTGTGCAGTCTCTCTCTCTCTCTCTCTCTCTCTCTTTCTTTGCTGTTGCTCTCCTCCGGATCCGCAGCTCATTGCCTGTTCTCTTGTCGCAGACCCCGCCCCCTCCACGCGGATTGGCTCAATGAACGTCGACCAAAGCAAGTCGATGTGGAACGAGATGAAGAGCTGCCGCTGTTTTCCGTCTTTGGTTAGACGACCGTTAAAGCGATAACCCTAACCCTAACCTTAACCCTAAACCCTAACCCTAAATACCTCTGACAAAAAAATCTATATAACCCTTATTGTTTGCTGTATTTTTAATATTTCCAAATGTTTGCCAGCTGTCAGACAGAGCCTTTTTGAAGACACACCTTTTCATAACATACTCCTACAGTATTTGTATAAGCGCAACAACGAAGAAGCTGTGTTAGACTGTGGCAAATCAAATATGATCAGTGTAGTACTTCATAGACTGCAAATGGGGATCAAACACATTTTTCTTTAATGTCCCTGTTCACTCTGAAACAATGTGTAAAAAAGGTTCCGCGTCCAGACACTGTTTGCAACACAGTGACTTAATACCACACACACACACAACCTGCGGTTCTCAAACTGTGGTACGTCTACCACCAGTGATATTCAAGTTTCCTCTGGTGGTACTTAGACTAGGGTATGTGATAGGAGTGGAGCTGAGGAACTTTGACTAGAGTGTGTAGAAAATGAAATAAATAATGAAAAATACAATAATAAATTAGTCACATTATGTCTTGTTCTATCTTAATCTAATTTGACTGTACCAGTGTCTGAAGTATATGTGAGGGAGAGGGTGGTGATGAGAGAACAAATGATCTTATGAGGAATAAATCTGCCTCCTGTGAAAAGTCTGATTTTGCTGATTTTACACCAGTGTATTTTAACGATGGCAATAATGGTGTTACTTTAAGAGCTCGATATTTTCTCAGGTGGTACTTGGTATAAAAAAATGGAGAACCACTGCTCTAGATCTAATTTAGCTAACTCAGTCCAGCGAAAGTGTATTGAAAGTATTTAATCAAACTTTTGGAACCATTGTCTTGATTTAACTATCACTGACTTGTGTTGCCATTGGTAGAAAACTATCTTGACCTACAATGAGCCATTCCTAACTATTTAATTATCTGTTATTTAATTATCTGTTATTTTTACTTTACAGATTTGATTTTGTATTAAACAAAGTTTACAACTTTAGGCATTGTAATCTCGTGCTTTCTAAAAGTGGAGCGCAACTAAAACGTGAGTACACGGCTCTGTCAAAGTGTCGCGAGGGTTAAAAAAACACCACCTGCACCTGTATGGGATTTGAAGTCCAATCCGGTGGCCATAATAGTTCCATAGCATTGGTGAGACTGACTGAAAGAACTACAACCAGCCGCTCCGCTCACATCACTGACCCACCCGGCTCTCATCTGCAGTTTATCGGACAGAAAACTTCCTGAATGAGACAATAAACAGGCTGTTGTTGTTTATGGGAGCAAACAGTGGAGCCAGTTGTCGGTCGTTGTTATCGCTGTTCCGTAAGGCACGTTGCTTTACGGCGACATATCGCTCTCGTTTGCGATACCGGGACGAAGTTGGTCACCTGCTGTGATGAACAGCTAATCTTACATTAGCACTCTGCCTGTTTGTTGATAAAGCTCCGTCACATCAGAAGGACCGCACCGCTTCTTCTAGACAGCTGTCGTTTCACCGCAGGTAAAAAATGCTTTCTATCGACGACACCATAGTGTATTCAGACAGTTGTTTTATGTGATAAACTTACAGAGAACAGGAGGTACAGTTACTGTGGCAACAAAGACTCCTATTTTTTTTTTTTACTCCTGTTGTGAGAAGTAAACTATCTCGAGCCAATTGACCGTCATGTAAAATACGTATTGTGATTGTTTTGTGTTTATTATTATTATTATTATTATTATTATTATTAGGGATGACACCGTGCCTTTTTTGTCTGATACAAATATCGATATCACAAATACGATTATCTGCGAATCAGTCCAATACAGTCACTTTAGACCTAAAACTAGACCTTAAACTATGAAGCTATTAACAGCACATTTGCACCATTTCATGTCATTTAAAAGATATAATTCTTCAACTGCATAACAAATATTCTTCTCCCACGAAGAGGAAATAAACAGCCCACAACATGACTCAGCTAAAGTGCTGTTGTGGATTTTTACAGTCTCTGCTTACTGATTAGTGAAGCATACAGTGAACCAGCCCATAGCCAAGAGGAAAGGAATTGGGCTTGTAACTGGAAGGTTGATGGTTCAGTCCTGGGGAGTACCAAGGGTTGGGGTTCTCCTGAGCAAGACATTCAGTCATCCAATTCTTAGTATATTCAATTATAGGTAAACCAGACGTTTCCAAGAGATATACAGTATGTTTGACAAATGAATTTAATTGAAAACATAAATCAAAAGTTAGCAAATTTATTTGTCAACCTCCCAAATAATTGCTCATCACCCTTCGATGAGTGTCCACCAGTCTCTAGCAATGACTGAGTGTGTAATTTTTTTTTACGTTGTAGAATAGTTATCGATCACATTAATGTGTGCAGTGTATTTTAAAACTGTCTCTCAAAAAGTAGGGGCAAATGGATTAAATGTGTAGCTTATCTATCCCCTTTTCTGTTACACACACACACACACACTCAGGTTGGTGTAGCTTTTCTTATTAGGACACAGCAATAATGTCTGTTCCTTTAGACAGACTAACCAAACCCTAATCCAAAACTGGCATGGCAGTTCTATGCAGAACTCAGCAACCCAGGGTCTCACCCAAACCACACCCTGTCAGCATCACATCATTCCGACACTCTTTCTTCCAAGAAAGTTTTACCTTTCCACTTTACAGTCTCTACTCACCTTTACCTATGGACAAAACCTTGACCTATGTTAAATAGATACACATTATTTAATCAGTTAGTGAATGACACAACGATCATTGAATTTCTCTCAGAGTTACCAACGGTTGCACTGTAATCATGAGGGATGATTGATATGGGGAAAATCTGTAATTGCTATTTTTCTAACCAGTATTGCAATTTCAATTTGAGTCAGTTTCAGTTCAGTATTAATTGTTTAATAGATTTAAAACATGATGGCATAAACTGGCAGACTCCATGAAAGAGGAAGATAATGAAAACACACCATTTCAAATGTTTCTATGTGATCATCATCATCATTTTAAATGATGTATAAACCTGCAGTTTACTAATGGCATTGTTTAAAACCGCAATTCAATTTTCAGCCTTGGTTACAATGTGTGATTGTTGTCACCCACTTAAAGTTGTTGAAGACACTCATTAATAATTTCCTTATCTGGATACAATGATAACCTTTATGTTTGTGCTGTAAAGAGTATCAAAGGGCAAACTCACTCCTCTTGTAAAAACAGATAGGCCCTTGGCAAGTTGGAGGTTTGAGCCTTGAAGTTGTTGTCCGACCAGCAGGCGATGACACACTGTAATCATGAAAAGCCTCCCTTCTGAACAGAGACCTGGTTTGTTAGTGAGTCTCCCTGCCCTGTTTTAAATCATCTGTTGAGTGATGAATGTACTGGATAATGATGTCATGTTGGCAACGTGTCACACAGTAAACAGTGGCTGTGGAAGAACTGGTCCTGAAAGAAAGATACATAGCACAGGGTAGTGACAGACAATTTATTTTCCTTATGTTATCCACTAAGATTCACTTCTTCCTCATGACAAGGCTGAGGGGGAAAAAATTCATTGAATGTTTGAGCCACGTTTCTATATTTATCATGGTGACATTTTTATTGCAGCTGTAATACTGAAGAGGGTGTTTCTTGTCAGGTATGACTAATTCCATTTTTTTTGTCACCAGTACATCCAGTGGAAAAGTAAAGTACCTTTCTTTACAATATGGCTCTTCTGTGATTATGTGATGATGACTGTAAAGAAAAGGCTTGCTGTGAATTAGCACACGTGGGATTTTGGAGCTGCTGCAGTTTTGGAAATATAATAAAAACATACTCTTCCTTCTGTTAACACAACATTAAATGTCCACAGTTTATGTGAAAAAGTATGACCTCTTTTAATGCTGTTCGCTTGTCATTTTCATCTGCCACCATCTATTTCTCCCCGTCTTTCTGCCTTCTCCTTCAGGTTCTTGTCTGCTCCTGTCCTGTCAGCCCCTATGAGTGATTGAATGCAGTGAGACTGGCATCCGTGAACGGGCACGCACTTGAAGGGCCATTGATTGGTCGAGGATGACCATGGACGACATGAAGAATGAAGCTGAAACCGCCTCAGTCGTCTCCATGGCTCTCTACTCTGTGATGTATCCTGTTTTTAACCAGGTGAGTAACGCAGGGTTTCAGCTAAGATAAAAAAAAAAGGTGAATAATACAAGTTAAATAAACAAGGCAATAAGAAGCAAAATTTACATGGGACAAGTTGCAAATATTCAGGTCTAACTGGATGTGGATTGTTTTAAATAAAAAATACTGGTAGAGGCTTTTAGTGAGAAAGGTTTTGTGCTAAGCTTAAAGGTTAATGTGCAAAAATATAATAAACAGTAGAAGAAGTGAACAAGGACACATTCTAAAAACAATACAAACATGCAGAGTATAGTATTAGTATATACAGTACTTACAGTATACATAAGCAGCTCTATGAAAAACAATATTCTGTTTGTAAGGCTAATATTTTATGCTCATAGCCTACACTGGGTTATACATTGGTTTTATTATAGGAGCTGATCTTTTAATGACATTGCATGTTCATTTAATATCTGCATCTCATTTGTTATCTTGTTCTTAAAGAAAAGTTTTAAGTGCAAAACAAAACACCCCTACAAATTAAATGGTAGGCATCCAGGCAGAAAGTGTTCATCAAAAAAAGACAAGACAAAGTAACTCGAGGGGAAACTGTACAGTATATGCCATCACACACTCGAAAGCAGAACAATGGGCCCCGTTTATCAACCTACAAATTACACTGCAGTTTGAATTGAAAATAATTTAAACTGACATCTACGTTCTAATCAATGGCACACACACAGATACTTTAAAGAGCAGAGCTATTTCACACAGTTGTGCCCATACCCGGGCAGAATTTGTGATTTTTTTTTTGGATATTTTTCAGAGAATATGAATGATATCACAAAAACCTGTCTATCACTCATGGTCAGTGGTTGACTGAAGCCATTAATCATCAAATAATTGTGTTCGCTCTGTTGATCAGGGTCATTTGGGTAGTTTCTGTTGTCATAATAATTTAAAAAGTTTACATACCCTGGAGGTTTTGGCCTGTGTGCATGTATAAAAAGTCAGTGAGTTTCTGGGCTCTTGACAAACCCTGAATGTTTCATTCAGTGCTGCACTGGCTTCTGAGCCATGGTGAAAGCAAAAGAGCTATCAAAATATCTGAGGGAGAAGGTAGTTAAACTTTATAAAACAGCAAATGAAAATGAAAACATATTCAAGGAATTGAAAATGCCAATCAGTAGTGTTCAAAGTCTAAGTAAGAAGTGGAAAATGAGGGATTCTGTTGAAGTCAAGCCAAGATCAGGTAGACCAACAAAAATTTCAGCCACAACTGCCAGGAAAATTGTTCGCGATGCAAGGAAAAACCCACAAAAAACCAGCTGACATAAAGGACTCTCTAAAAAAGTGGTGTTGCTGTTTCAAGATGCACAATAAGGAGGCACGTGAAGAAGACTGGGCTGCGTGGTCAAGTCACCAGAAGAAAGCCATTACTACACCAACAAAGTCTGTGATGAAAAGTACACCATTCCTGCTGTGAAACATGGAGGTACAGTAGATCACTGATGTTTTTTGGGATGAATGAGCTACAAAGGCATAGGGAACTTGGTCAAAACTGATGGCAAGATGAATTCTAACATGACAGTGACCCACAACACAAGGCCAAGTTGACCTGTCATTGGCTACAGCAGAAAAAAGTGAAGGTTCTGGAGTGGCCATCTCAGTCTCCTGACCTCAAAATCATTGAGCCACTTTGGGGAGATCTAAAACATATGCAATTCATGCAAGACAGCGCAAGAATGGGCAGCCTTACCATCTGAAAAAATAAAGTTCCACAACTACCACAAAAGACTTCAAGCTGTCATTGCTGTTAAATGGACCAATACAGAGTATTAAGAACTAGGCTTGTAAACTGCATGTAAACTTTTGATCAGGGTCATTTGCGTAATTTTTGTTATTATGATTTAAAAAGAGCAAAAACAATTGTTTAATAATAAATGGCTTCACTGAACCACTAACCATGAGTGATAGAAAAGTTTTTATATTATTATTCATATTCTCTGAAATATGGCCAGATAATTACAAATTCTGCCAGGTGATGTTAATTTGTGAGCACAACTGTATTGTGCCACATAAAACAGGAATATTGTGTTTGAATATCTGAAAAATGTATCAGGACAATACATTTGTCAAATGAATTTCTTTTACAGGGTCACATGTTGGAGTAGTGACTAGTGCTGTCTTCTTACAGCAAAAAGACCCGCATTTGTGACTTGTTTTAAATGAGGGCCTTTCTGTGTGGAGTTTGCATGTTCTCCACACGTGTGCGTGTGTTACCGGGTTCTCCAGTTTCATCCTACAATCCAAAAACATGCAGAGGTCAATTGACTGAAGTTGTGAATAAGTGAATGGTCAGTTGTCTCTATATGTTGGCCTTGTGAAGGACTGGCGACCTGTGCAGTGTGTACCCTGCCTTTCAGCTCAGATTCGCTCCAGCTCCTGTACAACCTACATGTGGAGGATAAAGTGGTACATTTGCAGTACTGACCTCTGTCATTCCACATCCCTTTCTTTCTTCATTTCTTGTCTGTCCACTCACCATTAAAGATGAAAAATCATTCAAATTCAAACTGTAATTCACACAAATGTGTCTTTAAAACTTGAAACTTGATCCTTGATATTACAATATGAGCACAGAGAAACTAATCTCATCACTTTTTTAGGAGGAGAATACAGATGCACTGCCTCAGTCAGTGCAGTTCTCAGTACAATAACACAATGTCCCTCTTTGATATTCCAGGTTGCCTGGTTTGAATGTACTTTCTGCAGAATTACATCTCAGGGACACCGATAAGAGCTAAGCTGTGTGTGTATGTGTTATGGTTTGGGTAAATGGACTTACTGTTTGTGTGTCTTTGCATTGTAACTTGCAGTTGGAGCAAGTCAACAAATCAGCTGCGCAGACCTTGAGAGCAGCTTTTATAAAGGTTAGTTACATTTACCTTTAGTGGACTCGGGTGCCATCTTTCTCTTAGTAACTGTGCCTACGCATTTTACATTTTAAATAATTTCAGACAAATCTACTCTTGTTTACTTGTAGTAGTTTTTAGATGATTAATGGCAACTGTATGTTTTTGTGTTTAAGGCAGAGAAGCAGAACCCCGGTCTGACCCAGGACATTGTTATCAAAATACTAGAGAAGAAGAAGTTAAGAGTCAACTATAGTGAGTCTCTGCTTCGCATGGCTGCAGATGGTATGGAAGGTAGGCTGCTATGTGTTTGAATAAAGGTGTGTGCAGAGAGTAGAGGGAAGGAGGGAGCAGGGAAGCGATGTGTGAACGGATAGATATATAAAAAAAACCCCAAAAAACTGTCAAACATTAACTATGCACATCCCACTCTATTTCTTGTATTAATTCTAGAGGAATTAAAACTGGAAAAAAAGGATTATTTTCTAGCTTAACTAGCCTGCTGTTAATTTTGTCATATTGCATGATCTATTTCATCCACTGGGGGTAGCTGTTTCTCCACACATCCACTCCTCTCCCTGGTCTCCAATGTCCCTTCATTTCTGTCTGTAATTGAATTCCTTGTGCTGTGTACAGTGATTGATGGTAGTAATGAATTCAGACCATTATACACGCACACATACACACTTTGAATGAATTTTAAATCTACCTCCTGCATGGCACATTCCAAGTTCTACCTTAATGCTGCCCAACAAACTAAACCCAACCCCACATTAAAGAATGTGTGTCTGCGCATACACACAAACACATCTTCACACACACATCTTAGCGCTAAAGTTAACGAGAGCCTCCAAAAGTTACTGTCTCAATAGAACCAAGTCTCCAGGAGGACTACAGGGAAATTTGTGATATACAGTAGATGTGTCACTGTTATTAGCTGCTCAGTTTTGGTGTCCCCTGGCGCGTTGATGCGCCTGTCACTGAGCTTTGTATTTTCTTCGTCGTCTCTGTTTTTCAGAGTTCATGATTGACAGGCAAGAGCCAGAGTTCCAGGAGCTGAACGAGAGGGCCCGCACTCTGAAACACATCCTCAGCACCATCCCAGATGAGATCAGTGACAGAGTGGGATTCTTACAGACCATCAAGTAAGGCCGCTCAGTATGTGTGTGTGAATGTGTGCATAAAACACAAAAAAGTGTCTTTGTATGAATAGAATACATTGTCAGGAAATATCTCCAGTGGCAAAAATTGCAGTGCTTGATTAAAAACTATAATAATGACTTAAGTTTTATTTGCATCTCTATGATTAAAAAAAAAGTAAATTTCTACATTTTTACTGCATTAGTTGTTAGAGGGTGAATAGAAACATCTTACTGGGTGAATTGTGTGTGTGCGCGCCTGGTATTCCGTATGTTGTGAGGACCTAAATCTGTTTACACAGTCACATTATTGGAACAAGAATCAAGTCCCCATAATCTAAATTACTACATTTTAAGGTGAAGACATTTTAAAGTTAGGTTAAAGAGGACATTCAGTGGAAAATCAAATTTCTGATGTTTTTTGCTGTGTTCCTGTGTCCTTCCCATATCTAAACATCACTAAAGTGTCACATCCACTGTCATAAGAGACTCAGTGTTCTAGGAGGCGGGCATTAGCTCAGAAACAGAGTGCCTGTACAGAGGCTGTCAGAGAGCAGCAATAAACTGGCTTAACCTGAAGAGACCATGAGATTTTTGACCATAAATATTATTAAATTTATCTAAGTAGAACATCAGTCATCATGATTTTTGGTTCAAAAAGACCATTCTGTGTGACCTTTAAGGGAAGTAATAGGTTTTATTTGCAACCTTGGATCTTTATGGATGACACTGTAATCTCAACTCAAAGGTCCACTCTCGAGCTTTCAATTTCGCCTCAGGTTTCATCAGCCTTTGGAGCCAGCTTAAGTTTAAAAACTGAAACATTCCACACAAACATAGTGTTAAACATTTCTTTGTATGTTATAAACTAACAATCTCAAAGCTTAAAGCTTTGCGCATGCATTTTTTTATCTACAAACTGCACTGCAGACAAGCAAAGACACAGCATGGAGGGAAAGCCAGAGATGTTTTATTTCCTCGGGTCACTTTGTCATTATTTTTGATCAAATTCAATACTCTTTGTAAGTCTCTGCTTAAGTCACTCACCCAATGGACAGCCTAGAAATAAAATCAATTCAAAGGGAATACTGAAAAATTGAAGTTATGGAACGGCAGTTTTCAAAAAGGGAGAAAAACAGTTGAATGTAAAAGTGTGTGAGAGCAGAGGAAAATGAGGAGGGGGAGGATCAAAGAACTGTAGTTTCAGGGTTATCAGTTATCACTTCCTGGAAAAACAGACAGATTTTAAGATATTGTTTTTTTATGTACTCTTTTGTGTGTCATCCACAGAGATATTGCCAGTGCCATAAAGGAGCTGTTAGACACAGTTAATAGTGTCTTCAAGAAATACCAGTATCGGAACAGACGGGTAAGAGGCTTCATGGAGTGCAAACATGCGCAAACACACTAATGAAATGAGCTGAGCTGAAGGGATGTCTGTATTTATTGTTAAGGTACTGGAACAGCAGAAGAAAGAGTTTGTGAAATACTCCAAGAGCTTCAGCGACACTCTCAAAACATTCTTCAAAGACGGAAAGTATGACACTGCCTGTAGTTTGTTCTCTGTTTTCTTTTCTGATTTCTTTTTTCTGTCTTCTCACACACGCAGGTTTGCAGAGCTGTTCCTCTTAAGACAGCACGTCCACTTCCACGTCAACTTAAACAACGCATTACCGCTAACCTTAAACACAACCAGTTAATACCCTAACCCAAACTGTAACCTAGCTACAATTCAAATCTTATTTCTAAACTTAACCAGTTCCTCAGAATGAGATTCTGTCTTAGGATCCAGTTTTGGTCCCAATGAGGTCCTGACAAGGTCAGCGTTTATGCCAGAAGAAAAATGCACACACACACACACACAGAGACACACATAGACAAACAATGTTATTGTCACCACCATTTACATGGCTGTCACAGAACTCACTCACTCACTCACTCACTCACTCACTCACTCACTCACTCACTCACTCACTCACTCACTCACTCACTCACTCACTCACTCACTCACTCACCTACCACTTTATCCTCCACATGAGAGTCGCAGGGGGTGCTGGTGCCTAACTGCAGCTGTCATAGGGCGAGAGGCGGGGTACACCCTGGACAGGTCGCCAGTCCATCACAGGGCCACACATAACCCACTTCAATCCAATCCACCATTGCTAAATATTATTCTTGATCCATTTCCCATATATTTGTTCTTGGGCTGTTTTCTCTGATGTTCTCCAATTCCAAGCAGATCAAACTGTCTCCTGGATCAGTGCTGATATCATGACCATGGTTTCATTGTTGTATGACTGACATGTGCATCCTTGTGTCTCTGTCACGGTTGTTTCCAGAGTGATGAATGTGTTTGTCAGCGCCAATCACCTCACCCACCAAACCAACATGATACTGCAGGCCTTCAAGACCGTGGTGTAGCAGCTTTGAGAAGACTAACAGACGCACATGGATGGACAGATGTTGTTGTTTGAGAAGAGGTGATTAAGACACTGTATCATTTTGAGTGTATAATTTATTATTCCATGGCTTTGAGGGAAGATCAGGTAGATTTAGGTTCAAAGCACCTCAGATTGACAGTAATTGGCTGGGATTTTTACTCTCTTTTATGTCCTCCTTTTATCAGATCTTAAGTCAATATTTCTTCAGTTCTTTCAATATTTACCTTCTCCATTCAGGTCTAAAAAATGTGTGAAAATTTGAACATTTTCCATGTCCTTGAATGTTCTGCAACTACTAATTTGTTACAAAGTTGCAATGAAAAGAAATGGCATCAAGTTTCCAAAATATTCCCACATTTTCAGGCTTTCACTTATATTTTTGTGATTCCTTTTTGTTAAAAACACACAGGGGTGTCTTTAACTTAACAGAATCAGTGTCTTGACAAAAGCTTGCTTGTGAGTTGAAGGAGCTGCACACAAGCTCCTAAGTGTAAGATTTCTATTCTTTTCATGTAAATCTCAGAATATATGTGTACAAACAGTAGAGGCAAATCCTTAATGAAATGCAGTGACAAAACATTTTGGTTTCTTTGTATTTTTACTCTTCTGTCACATAACTTATAAACTGTTGATAAACATACAGTGGATATCATGTTTATTTTACACAAATCTGTCACAATACTTCAGTACATCACAAATCCCCCATGTCAGCAGTAAAACTTTGATGCTTTCCACTAATCAGCTTTTATTATTGCCTTTATTTTGCACCACTATTTCACACAGGAAGGTGCCAGTGCAACTGTAGACACCTCAGCACTCAACAATGAGGGCAAGGTTTGACAATGAGGGAAAGGTTTGAATTTGGAAAAATCTGGTACAGCACAAAACATTAAAGAATTCCATCTCAAACAGTTGGCTATCGAGTACTGTATTTCTGACAACTTCATGGACAAAAAAATATAAAATATAAATCAATTTGCATTAAAAAGTCAGTGTGAAGGAATTTTAACCAGCATGTTTGAAAAACCTTAACATATGCTTAAATATATTTGAATAAAAATGTCATTTCTTTTTCTGTTTTCATTCACCCAATTTCTGATTCAAAAATGTTCCCTTAGCCAAAAATGATTGAATAAGAAACCTGATATTCAAAAAAAAACCTATTTACCAGGGCCAATAAAGTGTGATGAAAAACTAGATTTTCTTTTTATTGCAAATAAAAGAGTTTCACTATTTGAGAAAGATTTCCAAAGGTGTGTCTCTTTTCAGATTTTCCATTGTGGAAGGAAAGTGCTTCATTTCCGCTCAGTTGCCCTTCCATTCTTTTTCTCTGATGGCGCCTCTTAGCTCCCGGTCTTAAAATCCACACCAATTTCCTCCGTTCCAGTAACTTCATTATTCTCCCTGAATAAAACTCCGTGATTTTCCGTGGTGGATTTGCAGTGCACTATTTTAGGCTCAGTGCTGGCTCCTATATGCACTGCTGTAATCCAATTGTGATAGTGTTAATTTTTAAAGCTTTATTATTGAAATTGCTGAGACCTAATTTTCTGATCCTGTCACCACTGACGACCACAATAATCAGCTAATTCAAGTTATTCCAGACGATTAAGTCGCACACGGAGATTTGACGTGGTCACTGTAGCAGAAGTTAGGACGAAGGATGGGAGCATCTATACATATAGTATGTTGGATTTAAGCTGTGGGTTTGCAGTCAGAGAGGCAGTTTGTTTGTTTCAGTTTTAACAAAGCTCTTTGTTACAAACGTTCTTTGTGTGTGTGTATGTGTGTAAAGAATGACCCTTGAAGGCATTTAAATAGCACTATAAAGCTGTCTGTGTGTACGCGTGCGTGTGTGTTTCATTTTTGTTCTCGTTCACCTCAGTATTTTTAGTTGAGTCAATGCATAAACTCTTTTATGAGTGGCAGTAGAATACTAATGTTTTTGTGAACTGTGTTGCTGTAGCCATGGTGTGTGTGTGTGTGTGTGTGTGTGAGATCATCTTTTGTGTTTAATGTGTGAATAGAACACACACACACACACAGTGTTACATTAGACTCACAATCTTTTTAGGTTACTTGGTTGCCTGGAAACTCAGCCTGAGTCTTTTGAGAGTGAGGTATAATAAAAAAAAAAAACAATTGAATGTGTGTGTGTGTGTGTGATTATGTGTGTGTGCATGCATGTGGCCACTGCCACTGTCTGGGCTACTGGGGGCAGTTTTAAGGACAAAGCTTGGCCTCCAGGAATCTGCTGAACCTACTATAGCAAGACGCAGCCAAGGTCAGGGCAGACTAATCAGAGTCTTAGGATTTGTTTGAATTTTCAGGATCTCAGAGGTAAAGAGACTCTGGGACAATTTGCTGTGGCCGCCCATCATGGAATAAGGTTATGAACTTGGATGATTTGGTAAGTTTGAATTTGTTATTAACTGTGGAAGCTTGTGTTTCACCATAGACTCTCTGCTTTAAAAGACTGAAGGATTGCCTGGCCCAGAGCCTGTCATTAAACTATTTTCCCCTAAGTGACTCACAAATGGGTAAAAACACTTCAGATTCTGTGTACTAGTAAAGGAATTAAGTCTTTAATCAGTTCAATAAGACAAAGTGTTGGATTTTAGGTAACTAAGTGCATCCAAAAAGTGCTAGAAGGCCAATTAATATTGAAAGCATTGACAGCAGCAACAAAAGTAATGTCTTAGATGTCTTTTACCTGCATTCAAACGGCAATATTTATTATGCTTCAACTACAAATACAGTATGTTCTACTTTTTGTGTTAATTTTATGGAACTGTGCCTGTGTAATCACATAAAGACTTCTGCCAGCTGCTTGCTACTAAACAAATCAGGATTAAAGCTATCACACTCATAAACAATACATGAAATAACTGTCCCTTGCTTTCCACCATTCCTGGTTTATTACAGCAGCATAAACAAATCTGTTGCAGTCTACCACTCATTGTCAGCGACATAAATAAAAGGTGGATAAACTATCGTATAAAAATCATATGGCAGTTAATCGCAGTTAAGAAAAAAAGACGATGGTTTCAGCAAAGCATTTATTTTTGCTTTCATTAAACAACTTGTCATCTAAATCTCAGCTCAGTGTGATGCCACCTCTAATGAAATTGTCTCATAAATGATCATGTCAAGCTGAAAAATTAAAGTGAGGGTCTACGCTGTCCTCTGCTGCCCTATGTAGTCTTCAGAGGAAGGTTAAAATGAAACCTTTTTGTCATCAGTTGTGTTCTGTGTGAAACCCCAAACACTTAATCACAGCACAGATTCATAAAAACAAAAAACAAAAAAAAACTAAACACAAAAGACATTCTTTTATACAGGCCATTCATGTTACTTGCCTGTCTTAGCAACCTGCTCTGAAGTTGAACCATTTCTGAGACGTAATTTGGGGGCCAATTTATCCACATTTGAAAGACAGTGATGTGTGGGGAAATGGTAAAAATGAAAGACCTGCATGCCACTTAACGGAGGGATGTTTGGAGAGAGTGAAAACACCAACAAAGCAGTTTGCTGATCTGCTGTGACTCTACTGCATGATTATAGTGATAGTGATGATGTTGTGCTACGGTTATGGACGGTTACGAAATGATTACTAGAGATGAAAACATAATTTCATGTTTAGTGTGAGAATGTGAATAATCTATTATTTGACTGCGAGTCTTCAGCATTGACCTGCGTACACATGGCTAACCCCCTCTGGCCTTGAATGGCACATCAGTGATTGATTGACAGGTGAGCTGTAACCATGGGAACGAGGATGGAGGTGGCAAGGCTTGAGAGCAGTATGAACACAGATGACTATAGGAAGCTCCAGAGCCTTTTCGTGGTAAGTTGCTTTATGAAACACCTCATATTAAAACCCTTATATTCACATGGGAAACCCTTAAAGAAGAGGGTTATAATAAACTGTACCTGTCTGTGTCACATAACATCACATCTTTATAGGCCTCAGTGGCTCAAAAAGCAGAGAACAGTGTGCAGCACATCGTGTTTAAATGTCTCGTGTGTCATAATCCCCATTGATCTTGACGCAGGACCACTTGGGTGCACCGCGCTCCTTGTCTAGAACTGAATTCGTGGATTTGGCTTGGTCCTCAGTGGGTCGTGGCTCCAAGGAGGAATATGGCCTCCTGTTTGACAGCGTGGTTGTGACTCAGGAGCACCGCGGCCTTCTTCTGGACTGTAAAGCCGTGAAGGAGGAAGGACGCGTCGACTGGAGAGGATTGTGCTCCTTACTGCTCCTGCAGCTTTCTAATAAAGTAACAAACATTAGAACAAGTAGTGTGCCTTGCTGGAAGACCCCACGCACTCTGACCTGTCCTCATCGGGACCAGGTTCAAAAGGTAAGAAAAAGTTGCAGAACTCTTGGAACATGTTGTGAACATATGATTTACAGCATGTGAACCAAAAGAAGAAAAACATTCTGGAGAATCCAAAACTTTGCTGACAAGGAGGAATTCATCTTTGTTTAAAAACTGTGCACGGAAACGTTCAAAAGCATTAGGTTCTTGCTTATCAAAATGGCATAGCTCTTTTGAGATAAATGGCTCCGGTCTCCTTTAGGTTTAATATCCATCAATTAATATGCAAATGAAGTTGTGGGTATAAAGTTCCTAGTGCTGTGGCTAAAAATGATGGCACGCCACTTTAATCTTTTAATCCTAATAATGTCAAAATGTCAGAATGTTATGTCAGTTGTTTTTCAGAACACTTTAGCTTAGATCAGTCTTCAAGAGCCAGACAGACTTAGAAGACTAATTTCTCTCTGTATCACTGTCACTGAAGTGTTGCAGGGTAAATAGAAAATGTGGAAAGTATACTTAAAGCTACATTATATGACTGTATAATGTAATAGGGTGTCCTTTTAATGGCAGCCCCACAGCTTTACCTTTGGTTTGGCAGATAAAGACATAGGGAGGTCCATATGTTTTAATTGAGCCATTCTTGTATATTTACGGTCATAGGGAAGGAAATGAAAAGATAATATAATCTTTCATTTGAAAAGCTGTAGCTTCCAGTTAAAGTGTCTCAAGCTGCACTACAATGAACAGTAAAGCTGTTGTGTTGGTCATTTTCACTGCAGTACAATGTTTATTGTTTGGTCTGTAATGTCCTCTGTTCTTCCCAGGTGTTGTACCTGCAGAATTCAGTTCAGTATTTGACCCTGAGTAAAAGGGGAACTGTAGGGCTGCGGGACAGAGGGGACATGTCTCTTGTGCACACACATCGACTGCAAAACAGCACAGTTGCACCCAAAGACCTGTGGATCACAGATGTGGTGCTACTGCCAAATATTCACAAGGTGATCACCTTTTTTAATGTTTGAACTCAAAATAAAAGTAATAAGTTGGGTATCAATAGGAAGAATTTGCAAATGGAATGAAAAAAAATAACATTACTTATATAATCTATACTGTACTTATAGAAATTCACTGATCATGGGTTAATTGTTGCGTTGCGGTTAACAGCACATGCAGACATTCAGCTTTTGCATAATGCTCAGAAAAATAGCATTCAGTTCCCTATAATGAAAACCATACATTTAATATATAAATCATACTTAAATATAAAGATTTGAGGGTAACAATTATAATTAGCTGTACACTTAAAACATTTAAGTTTGACATCAAACGATTAATATAAGACAAGAGATCACTATTTTAGCTTCTGTTTCCAGGAGATATGTCAAGCATCTTAGAAGATAACCTTGTTTGTAATGGATGACCACATTTCTAGGTGAGCAAAGGTATAGGAACTATACTTGAATTAGATTTAAATTAATAATACTATTACTATTTAATAGTAAATCCTTTATTGTGTGTTTTGTTGTTCTCTCCTCTTGACTGTCAAGGACAGCACAGGTTGCAGTCTGCTTTTGTCGCTACGCTTATCCTAATGTCCAAACACTGACATTGCGACACAAATATGAGCATATGAGGGCAGTGTTGGACCCGACACGCGATACTGATCAGTGCATCTTTAATTATAATTCAGCTACAAATCATAAAGTTTTTCATGCTGCACATCAGTTCATCAGATATGTCAAACCATGATTCTGTCATACTGAAACACAGTGGTGAATTGTATTATCTGTTCCTTCAATTTTTTTTTTTCTCCTCCTTTTCTCAGATAGCGGTGTCATTTACGAGTAAGGAGCTTTGTTTTTATGACATCCTTTCTAAACAGGACTTCAGCTGCAGATATAAGCTCCAGGTATTTCTCCTCAGAAAAGATGACTATATTAGCCACCCTCTTATGATTCTGTTTTAAGCATTTTCTATCATCATTAACCTCAGTATTGATGGACACCACTTCTTTTCCAGGGTTTGAAGTTTACTCCCTGGTGTCTCGATTACTGGATGGACCTCTCTCAGCCTGACCAGGCTGTTCTTACCATAGGAGACACTGGAGGACAGGTGAGCGGAAAGTGGCAGCAGACAGAGTCTTGATTAGGGAAGAAGTGGGAGGAAGGACATTGTCAGGAGCCATAAATATTCTACATTACCGGGTCTTCAGTCCATTGCTCTTTGTACGTGTAACTTTTCACAGGTCAGTGCTTTACACTTCACCTCCACTCAGATCTCTCTGTTTGAGAGACACGGTGCGAGGACTGACTCTGATTCAGCAGACATCATCCTGTGGGACGAGCTGGTCACAGGAAAACATCGCTCCTGTTACACTGTGACACACCAAGTACACGCACCTGCCTGGGTTAGAAAAGGTAGCTAACACACATGTACACACACACCCGCACACACCCGCACGCACACACACTGGTTTCCATAACTTCAGAGGACATTGCATTGACTTACATTCATTTCCTGGAGACTTACTCTAATCATAACCATAATTACTCATGCCTACTAACCCTGACCCTGAACTTAACTTAACCCAAGCTCAGTCTGACTTTAAAACATGTCTTCACCTTAAAAGGTAGTAATGGGGATTTGATTTTTGTTCCTTCGGGAAGAAAAGTCCCCATAATGTGAATACCAGATGCACACACGTGCGCACACACACACACACCATATCCTGTAGATATAAACCTCTTTTTTTCTATCTTCTATCTTGTTGAATTTCCTAACGTGAACAAGCATGTCTTTGTCGTGGCTTTGTCGTGGCTTTGTCGTGGCTTTGTCGTGGCTTTCCTTCACTCGTCTTGCCTCACTCCAAACTTCTCTACAATTGAAATACCAGCTTTATATTTTAGCTGAATTAAATAACTACTGCTGTGACTGCTGATGATTGAAATCAGTGGAAATCCACGCTGGTCACTATAATAGAGTAAGAACCCATCTTGGCCATAAGGCCAAAAATGATTTTAGTTAGAGGTCGACTAATATGGTTTTTTCTTTGCCCAGTGCAGATCTGTATAAAGCAATGCAGCCAATAGGTGATATATGATGCCGTATCTTTTGGCCAGTTTCTTTTTTTTTTTTTTTTTTTTTTTTAATTCCCACAATCTGATAAAATATAAACTATAAAAAATTGTAAAACATTTATTCTTTTGGTCTGTGTCTCCTATCTGCAGTTTGTATCTGCGCTGTAGTGCATGTATACATATTTTAAATAAAAACTATGTATAAAGTAAATATTAATTGCATTTTTAAAAAAAGGGTTATCAAAAATTAAACTAAAATGAATGAAATTGCTTGATCAGTGGCTGAGATGACAGAGAGAAGGAAAACAGAAGGAGTGCACTCTGGGTGTCATGGATACCTGATACACACGCACACGCACAGTGTCACCTTGACACCTGGGATGGGACCCAATGCCTGTGCTTGATCGCTTGCCTGGTTTTCAGTGTCACTACAGTGACAGCTTATGCAACACCATGGCAATGCTTGGGCTTTCACACATGCTGGGAGTCCTGACTCATTCACTTTATAGCTTTTTTTTATAGCTAAGTTTTTGCCTATTGGCAGAAAGTCATGGGCATGAGGTCTTGCCTCCTGAGACTCCCCTACGTCAGCTCAGTGTGGGTAACAAAGAGGTCGCTTTTAGTTGCATCATGTTTGCATCATCTGCTTGTCTCTGAAGACTCGCTGGGCTGTTTGATAATGACTCAGTAGTGGCAGCGCTCTGAGATCAACATGGCTAAAAGCGGAGACACAGATAAAGGGGGTAAACAAATCCAAATTACGTATAAATAAGCACAGCGAATGGGAAAACAAAGGTACAAAGAGGAAACAATGTCGCAAACATTAAACGTGTTCTTAATTGAAACTTCACAGGCTGTTTGTGTAGGTGCATTTGAAATGTGTGTTATGGGAATTTGTCCGAATACATAGTATGTGTGGAGTTTTTTAGAAAGTAAAGGAAAGATTGTGCACAGGTGCATGTTTTCATACCTCTGGGATGTTCAGACCTCTACACCTTCAGGCTCATGGGCCTCTAGAAAGGGCAGAGAGGAAAAGAGAATCAGGAGAAGAGGACGATAGAGCAGAAAGGAAAACTGAGAGCAATCCCAAAAATGAAAAAAAAGTGATTTAAGAGCTGCAGCACTGACTTGAGCAATGTTGATGCATCTGGGTCTGCATCACAAATAGTTAGATTTTATGATTAGTGTGTGTCAGTAAAAGAAAGCAGGTCTCATTAATCAATGATGAGTCATGTGCCACCGTCTGTAAACCCGCAGATCTTTTAATTCTCTGGGTGGAGAAAAGATGTTATGTATGAAATGTAATCAGGCATAATTATTTGCCCCAGCTATGCGGCCGATCTTTGACCTGCAACTGTCGCATGCCATCTCAAAACCCACAGCTATCGGTGCACTTTCTGAAAGCTAAGCAGCTTCTAATCGAGGCATGTGACATCCAATTTAGCTGTTCTCAGTCAAAGTGTTAATTGAGATAGATGGTGATGCAAGATCCATTACATTTTCTGTAATGCCAGTGAACAAATCAAACCAGCATAATTGTATGCTGTGCTGAGCGCCTGTGGATGGGTTGGTTTAACACAGCGGCGGTCATTGCACATTTAGCACCGCCATTTCAGAAAGTGGATGTCCTTCAGAGGTCTGGTTGAGAAAACATCAGCAGAGAGAATTCTTTAATTTGAAGAAAGGAAATGACATTTTCCTCAACTTTCGTCATCAAACAATGTTTTGGATTTGCATTAAATTTAAAACTTGTCTGTTCCCTCTGTGAGTAACTTCTGTCTTGTTTATAGTTGTTGCCTGAAGGCCACTGACCTCTCCTCTCTTAAAGCAAGTTTGAACAGAAATATTGGAGTTTAGTTTTGAGTGTGTATAATTTATTAGCATACTGGGGAGGTTGCATTTTGCAAACACATAATTACCTTTCCCCTCACCCTCTCCATGTAGGGGCCACATCAATAGAAATGCATCACCAGCAACTGCTGCACGCTCTTTAGTGTGCAGCATCATGCATTTGTTGTGGTGATTTATCAATAAGCATAAAAAGTAAAATATTTTTCAACTTTTCAGCACTTGTCAATACCACATTTGGCCAAGGCAGCCAGGCTTTACAACAAGTGCCAATTGTCTTTGATTTAGGGATGCACAATATTATCAGCACAATATAGGTATCGGCAGATATTGGCTTTAAAATGTAAAATTTGTACACCAGGATCTGCCAAAATGACTTAAGACTGCAACAGTAGGCTAAATACGCCCAGTACAACTACAACCTGCAACATGAGTAGGCAAATTATTATGTTAATTTCACTACAGAAAAGACACATTACGTCTTAAGTCATGTGCAGGGAAAAAAGTATTGCGTATACGTATATCTGTATTTGTTATCACCCAAGAACTCCTGATATGTCAGCATATTGGATATAAAAAAGCCCAATATTGTGCTTTGATTTCATTTTTGACTCTTTGTATGTCAAGCAACAACAGTTGAATAATATTTATATGGTGACTCTATCCTGCCTCCTGCAGTACGTTACCTGGGTTTACTGGGGGCCTTTGTGTCGTGCAGCACCAGACCACAGAGCAGCATGGTGATAGGCTGGAGAGAAAAAGAAAGCAGGAGTCTACGCGTTACTTCTTTCTTTACCAAAAGGGGAGTGTGGGACATGGACCATCACTGTGGACTCAATCTGATAGGTGAGGGACCATGCGTGTTCACAAAGTATGTTAAAACAGGACGCCATCCATTCTACTCCATCATTTTACATGTTTAGTTTTTATGACACGTGAAGCTTCTTCTGTAGAAACAGTTTTCCAGAGTCCTCTGTGGCTCTCAGCAGAGCTTTTTTTTTAAAAATGACAAAAGTAAATAATGATGGTTAAAAGTGTGGATATCACTAGTTAAAATCTTTCCCATAGTAATTTGTCTCTGGTGAGTCCCCGAGATTTATTGAAGTGCAACATGAAATGCCAGAGCACCCATTTGCTCCACATAACAATAAGGATGTGTACCTTTTATAATTTATGCAAACCCAAGTTAAGATCTTACTATAAATTAAGGGGAAAAAAAACCCTCATCACATTAATGTGCACACTATTCTGTATGTTCAAAGTGAACCTTATCACTGCTAGTTTTCTGGTGGAAAAATTAATTAAAAAATATGGATGTTCTCTCAGGACTAAGGGTCTGTCACCAATACATTAAGATACATCAGCACTGTCTTGTTGTAGGTGACTGTTGGTAACTGCTGTTAGCACCTCTGCTAATTTGTGTTGTGTTTAATTGGTTGTAGCCACAGCGGGCGTGGATCATCAGGTCTTGCTGTGGAACCCGTGCATAACCTCCGAGCCGGTGTGTGCACTCAGTGGGCACACGAGCCCCGTCCTCGCTGTTTGCTTCATGCAGACCAAGCAGCAACTGCACAGCTACTCCAAAGATAAGGTGGGGTTTGTGCAGTGCTCTGCAAGGAAAAGATAATGTAATGATCAAGAGCCCTCTCATTGTAATATTAATTGTGATACCTTAGCTTAATTACTGCAGAGGAAGGAGGCTGCTGTGCAGATGATTGGTTGCCTGTATCACACAGTTAAAATTGTAAGAGCTGAGCAAAATTAAGGCTGCTCTACCTTTGAACCTGTCCTCTTTGTGATGCAGAGTGGATGCTGGTGCTCGTGATGCCCCCCCCCCATTGCAGCTCTGTGCATGTTTGCATTCTCTTTGGTTTTCTTAGGAGAATGAATATTTTAGAATTGATTTATGTTCCATCTGGCTTCTCCTCAAACACCATCTGCCATCATAAGGAAGGAGAGGAAAACTCTACCTTAGTTTCCTCTGGAATAGTTTCTGTATCAGCAACAGTTGTCTTCGTTAAGTAAAATGGCCGAGTTCCTATGAGTTCTGACTTAGTGATATTTTGTAACATGGGGCACAGGCTGTGACAGTGGCTGTTGCATTTGATATCAGTGTTAGGTTTAATAATTTTCCTTCATATGCAGTCATTCACAGGTACACCACCGAAACATGCCCACTCACAACTTTATTCCAGGTACTGTGTCTATGGGATGTGTCCAGTCAGCAGTGTGTTCACCGTCTGGCTGGTGTCTTCCCAAAGACGCAGGAGGACGCACACACTCTCCTCTTCCTCCACGAGGAGCATCATCTCCTTCTGCTCACCTTCAACAGTCTGCTTCTTCTGCTGGAGACCATGAACGAGGAGAAGAGGACCAACAGTCACGAACAGCCTGTCACTTGTGTGTTGTACAACAGTCTCTTCAGACAGGTATGCAGGGGATGGAGCTTCCCGAGTCACTTTTCTACACCTTATTAACTTTTGTGCAGAGACATATTTTAATACACTGTAGCCACTGAGAATCCGGGTGTGATATGATACAGGCTACTTTAAAAGTGAGCAGAAATGATGAACGGGTGAGTTTTACATTGAGTCTTAAAATAATCTCAATTACATAGGTCAGTTATGTAGTTGTGCAGCTTTGTGACAATCTCTCAGGCGCTTTTGAGATTTTGTTTGCCAAAGTTTTTTGTAAAAGTTTTATAGAACAGTGATATTACATTTTTTTAGTTTCTGAGATTGCAGATTGCTCTGTCACATCTCATTTCTCCCACTCCCTCTGCCATTTCTTTCTTATTCTTTATTAATTTATGCAGATGGAGCCATTCTTCTTTATTTGCACTGTAATCTTTCACTTCAAATTTTTTTAAAAAACCAAGGGATCCTGTGTTTGTTCTGTAATGTTAATTATCATTAAGTTGAATGTTTTGTCCTCTTTTCACCACCTTGACAGACTTTCACAGCAGATTTTATTTTCCCACACGTAGCAACATTTCATAAATAGAAAATAGATTTTCTTGAGCAGGGATATTTTATTTATTTTATGGGCAGTGTCCCAGCACTCAAATGAAGTGAAATTAAGTAAGAACTGTTGAAAAATGTATCAAACACCATCATCATGATTGATATCCTATGTACATGTGTGTAGGTAGTCAGCAGTGACTCGGCTTCTTCTGTGATCTGCTGGCAGGCTGACACAGGCCAAAAGGTCAAGCAGTTTCTTCGTTGCCATGGCAATGTTGAGATATCCACCATGGCCCTGGATGGTACGCAGACCCGGCTGTTTACTGCCGGCACTGACGGAGAGGTCAAAGTGGGTGAACAGCCACACACACATGAAACTCACTGCATTGACTTCCATTCATTTGGGCAATATGTGTTTATGGAGTACATGTTTGTGGGGGCACATTTCTGATACAGAATAACTGAGAATGACTAGCCTTGCAGCAAGAAGTTTGCTGGTTTGCATCCCAGTCTGGAACCTTCTGTGTGGCGTGTGCATGATCAACCCGTGTGTTTTCGCTTGGTACTCCAGTTTCCTCCCACAGTCCAAAAACATACAGAGGTTAATTCAACACTCTAAATTGGCTGTATGTGTCAATAGGCAAATCTCTTTATGTCGGCCCCGCAGTGTGTACCCCACCTATGTCAGCTGGGATTGTCTCCAGCAACCTCACAACCCTCATGTGCAGGATAAAGCGAGAGACGATGAATAAATGAATGCTGTGTCTTCTTGACTCTTAACTGTAAATCCGCCTTAAAACTCTTCAGTGGTCAAAAGACGCAGACGAATGAACATAATCAATATACTCAGCAACAACCACTCATTAACCTTGCAGCCCCTTGCAAACTTGCAGCCATGTGCATCCTGTGCAAGCAAGCAGTATCAGCAGCGTACGAGTCAATCTCAACAGAGGAAACTGAGACCTTTTTCAGCCAATTAATCATAACATTTATCATCTCACCAATTTTCATCAGCGTCCACTGTGCAGTGTAGCAGCAGGACATGTAATTTTACACCTTTTACTTACAGTGTTCCCATCAGGCATAAGCCAACTCACAAATCCAAACTGTGTCGTCATGCACATCAACAGTGCGAGATATTACCTAAACTGAGTTACCAGCTCAATAAAACATACATAGTATTCAGATAATAGTAAATGCAGAGTAAAGAGTATAAAAGCCTCTTACTGAGCTTCTTGCAAACATAGCTGTTTTGTTGTTGACATTTCGAGTTGAGAAATTGTCATCTGTGCTGTCCTTTGCAGGTGTGGGACTTTAATGGCCGCTGCCTCCACAGAATGAATGCTGGTCTGGGTCGGGCTGTGGAGATCTCACAGGTGCTGCTGCTGAAGAGGAGCATTCTGGTGATGGGCTGGGAGAGGTACTAAAAATGTGTGCTAATTCAAATTTGAGAGCCAGGTGAATATTAGATGTGTTGATGCAGCACCACCTTCGAGAGAGGTACATATGTCTCAGAATCAGTGTGTGTGTGTGTGTGTGTGTGTGTGTGTGTGTGTGCGCTCGCCAATGACTCACTGCCAACCTGACATCTGGTGTCTAACGAGTCTGAATGCTTTGGGATCCTCCCAATCACTACCCGTGCACATGGGTGTGTATATATGGGTGTGTATATACTTGCATTTTGTGAGACAAAAAGATCATTTTTGTAACATCACGTCTGCTCTACATCATCGTTTACATCATCATTTCTCACCCAATGTGAACTGAAGTCAGTACTAAGCTATTAACAAGTTATTTCAGTTACTTTCTATTCCACACACATAAACACAAACACACTGGTTTCCATGACTTCAGAGGACATTGCATTGACATACATTCACATACATTTCTATGTATGTCTAACCTTAACCATAACCACTCGCGCTCTAACCTTAACCGAACCCAAACCTCAGCCTAACCTTAAAACATATCTTCCCATAAGGAAGTCAAGTCCCCATAATGTGACCATGTAAACAGATTTAGGTCCCCACAACATAAGGAATACAAGGTACACACACACCCATTCATAGTGAGGACCCTCATGGACATAATGCATTCCCCTGCCCCTTATCCAAACCTTAACCATCTCAGTTAAATATCTAAACCTAACTTTTACCTTAACCCAAACCTAAACCCAGTTCTAACCCTAAAACCAGGCCTTAACCCAGAAAAAGCCCTTTAAAGATGTGAGGATGAGCCAAAATGTCCCCACTTTGCCAAAATGTCCTCAAAATGTCCCCACAACACAGAGAGACAGTACTTGCCTGTGTTGTGTCTTGGTTTCCTCAAATGCACCAAGGTCACACTTGAATCCGTATTGGACTGTCATGTGTGTGCTCGAAGTCAGGCTACAGTACATTACCCACATTACCCACTTTAAAGCCTATTTATAAAAAAAAAAAACATCCTTTTGTTCATTATCATGTCCACCACAACAATCAAAACATTATGACACAGAACAATGATGCTTATTTGAGTCTCACATGCGTCTGTGCTGTGGCATTGTGTGAAAAGGAGTAGTTTATGTATGTGTCACGTTTTATGTGTCTGTCTTTGAAAATCCCCCTCATTTTCTCTCTCTCCCTCTCTCTCTTTAGGCTGCTAACCATTTTCCGCCTGCACTCCTTCTCGCAGTCATCTGTTGAGCCCTCAGAGTGGAGGGGAGGTGTTCAGCATCGCAGTGATGTACTTTGTGCTGCTTTCCAGCCTCCACAGACTCTGGTCACAGGTGTGTGTGTTTGTGTTTTTTACATTTCATCTACTTCATTTTATTATTTAGTATTTTTAGCTAAAAAGGTGTGCTGCACTTGCACACTTGTGTAACTGTGTTCTCTTTACCTTCTAAAATACACTTTCTTGACTCAAATTAAGAATGGAAATGACATCATGCAAAGGAAAGAGGGAGAGTGAGAAAGAGATCAAAAGAGGAGGAAAACTGAGTGGAACAAAAATAACTGGGGCCACTTATCTGTGGATTCAAGTATGTGATGGACTCAAATGTCATATTCATATAATAAATACAGATAAAGACAGATTTGTCAGAAAATGAAATAGTGTAATTTAATTGAAAATGATGTAATTTCCCTTTTGTGGTTGTGAGATATGTCAGATCTGCCAGTTCACGCAAAAGTTTGTCCCCATTGCCCTTTGCTATTATAAAGCACTCTGATGAAATATACTTGTGGTTTCTCTTATGAACCAGTATTGTATTTCTCTGAGGAGCAACAACATCTTCTTTTTCTTCTTATTCGTTGTGTTATTTTTCACCTTCACCATAGACTGAGACATTTGAGCCTATTAATTGACATATTCCTTTCTAATATTTTATTTTTAGATTAGATTTCACTCTTTTTGGGGTAGATTAATCAGAAATTTCAAGAATTATGTGAGTTCATGTCAAATCATGTAAACGTGGGAGAGCTCAAGCAAAATATGCATGTCCAGTAAGAAGCTACAAAATTCCATTAGTCCATTAGTTATGTCTGTTCTTGCTCTTCCACTCGCTTATTTTCTCATTTTTATTTCTAATCTCCTTTTTTTACATAACCATAACTAAGTACAGCAGTTGCATAAATCAGTCTATCAGAGTGTTTTTTTTTATTGTATGTTTGTTTACTTCTTGAGTTTTGCTTTTGCACAATACAACTGAAAAACAAAGCAACGTTACCTCATAGTTAACTTAATGAAATCTCCTTCATTTCTTGAGAAAAGCATGAGAACATTTAAATGATAATTTCTTGCAAATTCTTCTTCTTCTTGAGTTCAGTATAGTTTGTGCATAGCACAAGCACGGGCCTGGTTTATGTGAAGCACTTTGTGTTACATTTATCTGTTTAGAAATTGCTATATAAGTAATGATTAATTAAGTTGGTTGGTGAATTGATTGATTGATTGATTTGATTGACTTACTGGTAATCTCCTTGGTGGAGGTGATAGAAATACAAAACGGTGATCATGTGGATTCAGTGCGAAGAGACGAGTCTCCTCTGAAGTCAGCAGAGGCCTAAACATCTCACCTGCACTTATTAATGGATGAGCAGATGAGTTTCTCTTAGTCATTCAATTTGTGTATGATTTTTTGCTATCTTTTCTTCATCCCCTGTTGAGCTTTTGAACTGAAAAAACCTCAAGACCAACAATGATGAAATAAAAAAAAAACAAAAAAACAACTCCTCCCAATGAAGGACAAGCAAAAATGGCTGTGCCTGTTAAGGTCTTCAGTATGTGAAGACAGCAGTAAAGCCCTTCTGAGCTCATCACTTTTTTAATTTATTTTCTGCTGAAGGGATTGAACTGGCAGCCCTCCACTCACCGGTCCACTTCTCTAACCATGAAGCTACAAACTCTGTGAACGCAAAACACGCCCCAGTTTGCACCTAAGTTTGTGAAGTAGAGAATCACTTTGGGTCACGTATCAAAAGTTCAGTTTCAGGTGAGCAGGAGAGCAGAGTGCAGACGTAAACTGCAGGCCTTTGGTGGCCTTTGGTGATGCATCCGCCGCAGAGGCAAGTACAGAGGGAGATAAAGAGAGGCATGGAGATGGAAAGGTAGATAAGAGTGTGTGTTCTCGGAGCTGGAATAAGAAATGGTGTGGAAGATAATGAATAGTCAGAGGTGGAACAAAAACACAATTCAGGAGTTACTTTGTAAACTGTGAAACTTCTTCAGAGTTCCCTCTCTAATTGTGTTCTGTCTGCTTCCTTTAGCTCGTTTCATTTTTTTTTTTTTTTTTACAGACTCTCCCTCTTCACTTGTGTTTATTTTTACCTTGTCTTTCTAGTTATATCCTGTTTCATTTCTTCCCCAAACACACACCCGCGTACACACACAGCTCCACGTTGCTCCCTCCACCTCCAATTTAATCCAAATGCTTGAATTTAAATTATGTTTATTAGAGCTCTCAGTGGGAGTGAGAGGAAATGAGATGGAGTACTTTCTGTCTTTCAGGCATGTGTCTGGGTTTTAATGCTACAGGGTGGGGAGTGGGGGGCTAAAAAGAGAGTATAATAACATACAATATTTGATGATGTGTGTGAAGTTCTTTGTGTTTGTGTATGGAACTGAAATGTGACAGCTTGGTAGCATTTTCCCATTTTCAGACTTCAACCCAATCACTGACTCCTTTAGTTTCTGGCTGATGCAAGACATTGACAAAACAAAAAAAAAAAAAATTCTCCTGATCATTTAGGATTCATTTTCCATTCATACCCTGCTGTCACTCAGCCAGCACTCATGCTATAGGACAGGACTTGGCAAGTTGTCTGATGAATGCAAAAGATTCACCTCATAAATGGTATTTTATATTATGAGATAAACCGCAGTGCTCTGCCTGATAATATCTGTGGAATTGAGCTGATTTCCTGGAGAGAGATAAAATGTGAAATGAGTGTCATCATCTATGAACGCTGCATGTGGGTCACACATGTGACTTTTTGCAGAGTAATCTCTTTTGTTAGGGGTAATAGTAAATCCAGATTAATACTGACCCACACACTATAGCAAAAGGTGGATGTGAATGATGTACAGCATTATTCTCTTCATAAGCAATTAGTGAAGATGTTTTCTTCTCTAAATTCATTGAGCACAGAGACAATTTCTTACAGTAATGATGCATTCGATTCAGTTGGCAGCGTATTTCTTCAGGGTTTGGCTGTTTTCACATCAGAGCATGAATGCTGCCAAATTATATCTTAATGCTGCCAAGTGAACATTATCATGACCACCAGTGACAAAAGTCATTTTAAAGTTCTGTTGCTGTGTGTGTGTGTGTGTGTGTGTGTTTATTTGGGTCTCAACTTGAATCAAGTTGCTAAAGGAACATTTGGCTGATGTGGGACTGGATCCTCCTCATCCATATTCAGAGTCTTTGCTAGGTTATGCTTGACTTCTCTCTCTCTCTCTCTCTCTCTCTCTGTCACACACACACACACACACAGCACAGGGTACACAGGGGTCCTGTGTACCTTCGTCAGTCACAACCTCCCCTCCTTGCTTATCCTCCTTTCCTTCTGATCTCTTAATCCTCCGTGGCTGAGCACGTTCCAAGCGGCCAACACACAACTCATCTGAACATTTCAGAAATGGAAATCAGAAGGGCGAATGACAGCAGTGACACACAGTATTTGATTGGCAGAAGGACGCTGTGATTCACAGTACACACTGTACAGTTCAGATGCCTTTGTCAAGTTAGGGGACTCCGGCAATAACTCCACGGATTGAACACATCACGGACCATCTTTATTTACATTCAAACTATTGCCAGTTGAGTTAACGCGACGCTGATTAAGACTGTCACTTCCTCATGATTCCCTTTAAGTATAGCTGTTTAGATCTGGTGTCGCCCAGCAGTAGTCCTGTGCTGCTCAGTGGAAGTGATTTATTTTATGTCAAAATAGATGGAGGCAGCAGCATCATTGTAAAAGGATGCTGCACATAGTAAAGTGCAGATAAAAATTACAGATAAAAAGTTTCTGAAGTGAAGTCTACTGCTCCAAAAACTCATAGTTTGACAGGATATACACTTCTTGCGGCACCCATGCTGCAGGTCTGATAGTGTTCACATGCTTTTTCACATGCAGAATGCAGCATACAACTATTTTACCATGTTTTCTGTTGGCAAAGTGGCGAAATAATGGCAACAAGACGAATCATCAAAAGTTATGTACTGCAGGTTCATGGGTGGTGTGCCGTAATATGTACTAGTGTGGTCAGAAAGTAAGGTTTTGTGCCTCATAACATACACAGACACAGAGAGGGCATTTTCGAATTCTCTTGAATTACTAAAGCTGGCCCTGGGCAGCATGAATAATGCAGGCGACCCACACTCTCATAAACTTTATGCCTCCTATTGCTCACACATACACACTCACCATAACCCACTCCTCAGACATCTCATTAACTGCGGTTGGACTGTCAAATCGCCTGATGAGATGCCCACCTTATGCAGCACAATTCATACAGCCCTCCACGCTCTCTCATACGCACACTTTATTATAATAAGGGTTACTTAAGAAGCACTTTTTCTTGAGGTAAACAGAGGCTTGAGTGGTGGAACAGACGGCAGCTGGGGACAGATGTTGAGTTGTATCATCCTCAAAGTGGTTTTTAGTGGCTTGCGTCATTTGGCAGCACAAAGAAACAAGTGTGTGTGAGTTTTCACCATAATTGTACATTTAGATGTTTTATTTCTTTAGGAATTGTGATCCCCCCGTGCAGAGACACTTAAGCCTATAAAACCCTTAAGGAGATTATTTTTTCAATTCAAAGCCACTGTAAAGCAAGCAGATTTATTTATTTATTTATCTATTTAAATTCTGAAAAGGTTTCATCCTTTTTATTTTGTGTCACTTCTGCAGGAAGCTATGATGGAGAGATCATAGTGTGGAACAACGACACAGAAAAGGCTCTGAGGAAGATGCAGCCAAGTGCTGTACATGAGGAAGACAGGAAGCAGCAAGGTATCACAAGTAATTTAAATGAACATTTACTACTCAACGAATATGCAATATTTCATGACAACAATGAAAAGTTACTGAGAATGAACAAACTAGTAATGTTTTTTCCTTTAATGCTTTGCTCAACTGTGATTTCTTAGGCGACCCTCCAGACTCTCACCTAAGTTTGAATGTCAAAACGCACTCAGAGGCCTTCACTGCCATCACTAGACTGTTGTTTATACCAGGACGCACGTCTGCAGCTACAGGTGAAGTGCTCAGAATATTAGCTGTGCAGTCCCTTTAAATTCTACACTGGGTGCTGTTTGTGAAATGTGGCCTTAACATTGTTGAATACCAACAGTGATAGCAAAACAAATTCGAAAACTTTAAACTTTATTTTGCCTTTGTGGTGTATTTCACTTATATATACAGTGCACTGCAGTTTGAATTATAGTATACATTGGAAGCCTGTTTGAAGAAGTTACTTGAGAGAGAGAGAGAGAGAGAGAGAGAGAGAGAGAGAGAGAGAGAGACACGCAGTTCAACAATCAACAGCCTTTTTAATGCAAACAGATGCACACGTCCTTACTGTGTGTGTATTGTGTTGGCACATCACAAAGACAGTACAGGGTCGCAGGCACGCTGCACAGTATCTCCACATCAGTGATTGTTTGAAGTGATGACTTTGTTTTTCCCACTTTACCTACTTTAGCACCCACTCCAGCTCTTAAACTTTAAACTTTTCTCTCTGTCTGTCATCAAAACCTGCATTGACTTACTTTAATTTCATTTATTATTATTATTATTTGCTTCATTCTGATTTATCCCCAGTGTTACTTCTATAGTAGCTGCTGAGGCTGCTCAGATTAAAAAAGACTGCTCAGGTTGCTCAACGGTTCTCCAAGTAGAGGATGTCACTCACACTCACAGACACAGACACACATCGTTGCCACAGTCAGGCTAAGCAGCATTATTTGTGAAAATTCATCAGGTGGCGCCGACTTGGTGTCATGTGGAGGTTCAGGTGCGGTCAGGCTCTGGAACACCGTCCACAGCCGTCTTCTGGGACAGTTCACAGCTCACAACAGAGACCTGGGATCTATTGTTATGACTATCAGTCCCTGTGGAAAGTATTTAGTCACTGCTGATGGAGAGGGAACAGTGAAGACATGGGACATACAGGTAGGTGTTTTACTTTAATGAAAAGTGAAACAAGAAACAGAGTGACAGTGGCAGAGTGTGTTATGGAGATGGATTAACTCAGAGCCAAAGGGAGGGACAAAGATCAAGCGACAAAGTGTAACAGACAAAGAAGGAAGAATGAACGTCAAATTTCTTTTAGATCAGTTGTGTTTGTCATTCTGAAAATGACAGCGCTGTGTCATTGTGAGGCCTCAGCAGCCTGTTGGACAACATCCAGGCTACTATATCATGTAAGAAATAAACAGAAGGATTTTTTGTCCCTGCATCCTCTTTGTTTTTTTTTTTTTTGTTTTTTTTTTTTTAATTTAGTTTTCAAAGGCAGTGAGAATGAATGAGAGGGCTTTTTTTGCACTCCCATTCTCCTTTTATAAACAATGATGCACACTGAAATGTGTTGGAAAAATAATGATATATACTAGCTGTGTCATCCTCTTGGCAAATCACCTCCTCTGCAAGAAGGCAATAATTTCAGGGTATTTTTCTGATTACAGATTCTTATCGGCACTTAATGTATATCACATGTGTTTAGTAACAAACAAGTTTCTGACAACTCAGAAAGACCTTTTGACTTTTTGACTCTGGATTGTGCCATTTGGTATGAGGCGTAGCAGCATCACTGTCATGCCCATAATTGCGGTGAAAGAACACCCCCTTGGGTATTACTGCAGCAGTATTCAGAGCTCAGCTGTGTCACAGTTTATGAGAAAGGATGAATTCAGAAGGGTGCGACTCATTTGGCTTTCACTTTAATATATGGAAATATATGCATGTATAGCACAGTTGAAGAAGTTGGACAAGCTCAGTGTTCTGGAAGAAATCCTTCAGCAAGTTGCCACATGATGACAAACATAATTGCATTGTGCCACGTGCAGTGTTGTCTTCTCTGTCACAGGATTTTACCATTCAGTACCACAGTCAGGACCGTTATATTGGTCAACATGTAAACAAAATTAATATTTGAGCTAATAATGCAATATTAGGTTAGGGTTAAGTAGCAACAAAGGGATTTGAAGTAGCCAGAACATTTCTCGTTTCTTTTTTTTCAGGTTTATTTGAACTAGTGCGATCAGTTTAAAAACAGAAAAAAAAAACATATTTTCAGTTATTATAAGGATGTACAGTAAAGTGCATATATTTGCTTTACTTTTGCCTATATTCAAAAAAGGCCTACAGCCAGACTGCAGTCACTGAAGTTAATTTTTTCGCTGTACTCTTGTTTGTTTTTACTTTATGTATGCTTTTTTATTGTTTTAAAAATATATTTTCAAATATTACTTTGAAGAAACAAGCTTGAAAAAAATCTAATCTGCATCCACGTTGGAAGAAAATGCATTATATTGATTAACTGCATTAGTTTTGATGGCGTGGTCATCCCAGAATAATATAAGTAATGGAGTGATTCGCTTCTCTGTGCCTTAGCATTATTTACTTGAGCCGAATAACGGAATAACCAAAGAACCTCCACATCTCCTGGGTTGTTTCCGTCCACACCTTGATCGTGTTACTCACCTGGAGACATGTGTCCATGGCAACAGGCTCCTCCTTCTCTCAGCATCATCAGACTGCAGTGTGGCTCTCAGCCACCTGCCCGGAGATATCGTTGGTCTATTTGGACAGGTATGCAAGCACACATTTACATGGGTCATTTAAGAGTACTGCAGTAGTTTAAAATATAACCTGCATGTTTAAAATTGGATATTGTTCAGTCGCTCTCTGTCATGGTAACACTCGTAGATACTTGCTGTTCATATATACAGAGGTGCAGGCTGGTTCTGATGAAGTTTGAGATTCAGTTGATGAAATGGGTTTGAAACGGCATCAAGCCAAGATTAGGTTTCTGTATGTGTGTCTTTTTCTCAAAGAAGGTCCATATTAAGTTAGCCTGGGCCAGTGTCTGCTGAGTCTTAATAATTTCAGTTTGCCTTGGGCAACATAAACACACAGAACGCAGATGCACAAATGCACCACAAACCAGAGAAGGACAGGCATGAACAAAAGCAGATGCACACATGCATACTGTCTGTGTAAATGAAATAAATGTGTGTTTTTAAACAATGTGCTGAGGAGCAGAAACACTTTCAGTACATGATGGGTTCCCGAAAATGCATCGTTGAAAACACTGAAATTTTGCAAAAGTCTTGAGATACTGTATCACATTGAAGGGTTTTAAAGGGAGGTGAAAAAGTTGGTACATTAATAAAAAAGTACATGCACGTTTGTGCCAACGAGGATGTTTTAGAACTCAAGCGACATCCCACTTCCACGTTTTGCTGTACTGGAAAAATGGCAAATGGCGCATACAGCAGATGAGAGGACGAATGAGTGAACTGACGAGGGAAATCTCAACATTCCTCCATGTAGTGCAAGAGACAATATAAGTTAAGCACCCACAAAATTCAGCCATGTTTCACAAGCTATTGTTGCTCTGTATTTACGTCATCAAGTGAAGCTACGCCTTATAATCCGTCTGTGGTGACAGGGAATTTTCCTCTACCTTCTGCTTTTCTCAGTGAAGTCTCTCAATAATCACCTTACAGCAGCTGATGGAACCACAGATGCATTTTCTTGGACAAAATCTTTGAAAATGTGGTTAAAATTGTGATACATTTTAAATAGGAACCTAGCCACAGACAACGAAAATTGTTCCAATGTTTAAACCATGTTTGTGTTGCTTTTAATGTTAAGTAATTCATGCCACATTACTATTTCATGCTGTTGAATTCATACGCGGGTGTAAAGGTGAATTCTAAAGGTCAAATAAAACGTAACATTTATATTCAGCGCACCAGCTTATTAAAGGATACACTGTTAATTATGCACATGAGGATAAATACAGTCATTCACATTAAAGAGCTCACCGCTTCAGTTTGACGAATGTTTCTCAGTGTGGCCATAGGCTGCATGCTAATCTGTTGATTCCAAGAAAGATAAAAATAAATAAATAAATAAATGCATGTGAGCTCAAGGTCGTTTTGCAAACCAACCCGTTCTCCTTCTCAGTATATTCTGTCTCATCTCCACTGTTGTCCATCACGTGTAGGAGGAGCCGTGGTGCTTGGACAGACCTAGGTTGCTGCACCCACAACAGGAACCAGCGCAAGATGAGAGACACACCAGAGAGCGTGAGTGTGGGGGGGGGGGGGGTCACCTCCATCTCCCTGTGAGACTTTATCATGACCCAAGATTCATCACCTCAGCAGAGGGAGGAGAGAGGTGGTAATAAAAGATGAAGATGAGTGTGATGGCAGCACTGAACAGAAACTAACCTTTATCTATATTTAAAGAGGAGTCTGCTGAACTTAGGAAAATAAAGTATTCACCAACTGTTTCTTTCTTATCCTGCGCCCCAAGACAGTATGGTGCGTCGTCATTTGTTTTTTCGGCTGTATGATTTTCACTCAGATCCGCAGAAAACAAAGCGATTCAATGCTAATTGATAGGGAATTAGTAGTGTGCCTCATGGTTACAAACTGACCACAGTCAGGAAAATCCAAGGAGTTCTCAAAGTCACCCTGTCTTTCATTGTCAGTGGAGTAGCTTCAGGCTTTACACCGATCTGACATCAGAAATTACAACAGTTGTTGTTCTAATATTCCTCGTCAGCCTCATTCATTTGTCCTCCAGTTTTTGGTTTTTGCTAGTGTGTGTTCCTCTTTGTTTGTGGCACAAATGAGTCAAGGCCTTTTTCATTTACTTTGAAAAATTGTGGCAAATCATTTGAAAAGTGTGATATTTGGTGACAATAATATTCCCACTGAAATTTAAAAGTCATTGCAGTGTTCAAGTACTGAAACAAAAAAAAAAAAAATGAACAATGCAGCTTGAGAATGCTGGGAGTTATTAATTCTAATTCCCACACCAACACCTGACTCACTATATGCTCTCTGAATGTCCTTTTGGGCAATGTAAAAACCAGTGAACCAGTGCATTTCTTCAAAAATATTTTGTTAGTATGATACACATATTTTGTTTAGAAAAAATTATGTCTGTAGAAATCTATGGGGCAGCAATTGAAATGATCTGGGCTCTGGTTTGCTGCCTCAAGCATATTTTCTTCACCTACAGGTGCACAAAAAAAGGAAATAAATTGATAAACTTAAAGACATTGCTGAAACCAATAATGCAAAAAAAATCACATTTGTTCAAAAATCAAATACTAATTACCAATTTATATGAATATACTGTATATAGCTAGTTCATTTTGTAATTATTATATTCATTTCTTTTTCCCGGCACAGGGATATACAGTATGAGGCTTAAGTTGCTGTCCTCAGTGGTTTTGCTTTATAAAGCCCTGTCCCCTCACATTAGTGCATTTATTACTTTGTAAGTTAGACTCATAACGTGAGAAAATGAAGGATGTTAAGGAGTTAAAAAAAAGTTAAATCAAACATGTTTGCCTTAAATAAGTTGTAATATTAAACTGAAATTTTAAGTGATAGAGTTAAGTGGGGCCACACGGTTGGTGTAGTGGTTAACATGCTTGCCCTTGCAGCAAGAAGATGAAGGTTCGTGTGTGCGTGGGTTTTCTCCGCATTCTCTTGCTTTCTCCCACAGTCCAATAACATGCAGATTTGGTGTTAGGCCAATTGGAGACTTAAATCACCTGTAGGTGTGAATGTGAGAGTGAATGGTTGTTTGTCTCTATGTGTGGCCCTGTGATGGACTGGCGACCCGAATTTCACCCTGTGTAGACACCAGCTCCACCAGTGAGTGAGTGAATGAGTGAGAGTTAAGTGGCAAAAGAAAAATGCATATATTTCAAGTCAGAGGCATAATTTAATATTAATTTACCGTGCAGTGCTTTTAAATGGATAATGAAAATGGTAAGAGGCAAAGAAAAGTTCAAATTTAAGCGTCTGGGCAGGTCACATGACATAGGACTTCACATTGTGAAATATATCCTAACTTTTGAAATGCCTGAAAAGTGTAGTGGAGGGAAATTGCCCACCAGAACTCTACAGGAGTAATCAATTCTGACTGTGTGAGTATGTGTCTGTGTGTGAGAGACAGAGTGTGTACTGTACTGAGCTCATCAGAAAAGTTTGTGTGGTTTATTTGGTGGAAGGGACAGTTGGCAAGTCCACACTGGGCTTAGAGCCAGCTACTGGGCATGAGGTGAGGAGAAGGAATGGCCTCACTCCATCACCAGCTGTGCCTGTGTGTGCGTGTGTGCGTGTAAATAGCCTCAGTCCATCAGAGCAGCCATTCAGCAGTGACTGAGAGCGTCAGGTCTGTTCCGCTCACGCCATCATTCTGTGTGTGTGTGTATGTGTGTGTGTGTATCGAAGGCAATACATGAGTTATATATATTGATGGGTCTGGGTGCTCAGTCTAATCTCTGCTACAACACAAAGTACTCAGGTATCCACAGGAGAAATAAAACACACTATCCTCTGCCACACGCACACACACACACACACACAGTGGAAAGTGCAAAATGTAATCTTTGTGTTTTCATGCAGCCATAAAAATCACTTGGAATTATTTTATTGGGAACACATCAAATAACCAAACTAATCTTTGAAATCAACATCATTAAATTTATCACTAACTTCACACACACACACACACACACACACACACCATATGAAGGTGGGAAAAACAATTAGAAGCAGACAGGTTGATTTTGATTTTAATTGGAGCCCTTGCTGTGAGCTCCACCTGTTATCGTCGACAGCCAACAAACTCAACTGTGGAGTTGTCAGTCCTACTCTCTGTTTAATCGAAATCCCTGAGACCTAATCATCAGTACCTCCTCCTTCATGTTCTCTTCATGAAATGGCTGAACAGTTTTACTGCCAAGTGTTGATTTGTATAAATATATATATATATATATATATATATATATATATAATTTTTTTTTTTACTCAGCACCAGCAAGATTTCCACTCAAATCCATGGATTTTGGTTTCAGTACAGTGTCTTACAGCATCTGCCTCTTTCTTCTCTCATACACACCAGTCACTGAGCCTTTCCCATCCTTATTTTACTTTATTTGAGTTGAGAACTCAAAAAGTCTTGTTAGCATAGTTTATTTCCTGAAAAACCTCAGATTCTCAGAAACTCAGAAGTTTTAAAGCTCCAGTGTGTAACATTTTGGAGGGTTTATTGGCAGAAATTGAAATTGGCAGAAATTGAAATTACTACTATCGTTTGTTATACTGCCATGTAACAAACGAACCAGGCAGAGTGTGTATTTTATTTGCATTTTGAAGCACAAGCAAATGAAGACCATAACTTCACCATAATTTCTGGAATCCAAAGGCCACTGTAGTTCTCTGACGCACCTAGGAAAAGGATGGGTACATGGGAGGATTCTCCTGTCTTACACATTGGAACTGGAAGGTTTGATGTGTTTCTGTAGTTTTCACTTTACTCTGTACGGTGGACAACAAGTCTTTACTTCCTCTCACTATGCAAACAGGAGAACAAAATATCTTTATACATATACTGTTGGTGCTGCTGTCTTCCCCGATGTGATGGTCTACGGATAGAGTGTCACTTGCTGTACAGAACTGTAAAGCCCTTCAAGGCAAATTGTGTTTGTGATGTTGAGCTATACACTTGAATTGACTTAATAACTAACTACATCTAAAGTCCATTAATCAATGTGATGCATATAACGAAGTATGTAAGTATGTATGTTTAGCTTTATAATATGTTAAAACAATGAGATCAATGTTATATATTTTGCTGAACTTAAGCTAAAACTCTTTCAACAGCCTTTAAATCCATAGAAATCAGTATCGCCTTTTAATGTCATCAACTGCTTTACCCATCACATTAAACAACTAACTTCAGCCACAAAACAAAGTTCTTTTGTATAGACATATAAATACGTAGACCTTTATTTGCTGTGTTGCCCTGGTGCCAATAACATTTCACCCCAACAAACATTTAAAATGGTAACATTTATCATTTTTGTATAAAATTATTTATATTCATTTAAGTACTAATAATGGCAATCACAGACAAAACTTCAACTGATAGTCCTTTTTTTTTTGCAGTGAATTGATGCACAATACAGTTGTGACCAAAGAAAGCAACATCTAGAAAATCGGCTATAGCAGCTGTTAACAGCTATATGATTTCAAGTTATAAAAGTGTGCGTTTGATTCAATGGATGTCCAGTACTCCTGTAAAACAATCAAGAGTAAAAGCCGGCAGCGTCAACGTACGATGCTTCTGCTGGTGAGGCGTCTGCGTATTTATATGTCTATGTTCTTTCCATCGAGAGCAAAGACACAGGCAGGTCAAACAAGAAAGCAAGACAGTAACTGCCATGCTGCGTCCTGATGTCATCAAAAGGATGTTATACTAGCCGTGTCTTTTCCGTGTTGTGTAAAGTTGAACAATCTGAGCATGCACAATCAGTACACGAAGGAGGTATTGATTGCTTGAGTTTGAGTGATGCATCACAATCCAATTAATTCGTTCGGATCGTTCAATATGATTGGATGGTTATTTGACAGGTCTGTCCGTTCCACAGGTGACTGGCATTTTTTCATGTCTGTGACAATGCACTGATTAATTGGTTACAATCGAGGTGTGACGAGGATTTTAAGTAATACAGTGAAAAATGCTCCAGAAAATTATTTCCCATCCTACCTTTAATTGTTTCTCTGTGTTGGCAGTTAGCTAAATGAACTGCTTGTCAGGCTGCAGCCTGTGACATTTACACCCACTTTGTGCAGTGATCAGCCAGCTGTGTGGAGGTAACAGAGTAGCTTTGCTGTGAACTTCTCTTCCATACTCTGGTCAATTACTTTGGTCACTTTTTTTTTTTATTTACACTCTTGAGTGACGCCAGCGCCTCCCAGCAGAGACTATAAACTACAACACTTCCAGCGTTGACAGGGCGTTTTATGAAGTAGTTCTTTTCAAGCATAACCTGGCCCTTATTTTTAAAGATATGACAGCAGCACTGATCTCGTCTAAATCTTGCTAAGACAATCAATAGGCATGTTCCCTAAAATTTCCAACTTCACAGTTAATATTGATTGACTCTCTGGACTGAGGAGTATTTTCGTTTACTTTTTCTCAGCATTTCTTTTGCAACCCAATAGCCCCTTTTTTTCAGTTTATTAATATATCATTACATGCAAGTGTTGCCACAATTAGAGAGGCCAACCTGCTTCACTTTATATGTAATGTGCATTTTGCATACATCATCAATTAGTTTGTTCTCCCTCCGAACTCTACCCATCTCCTGCTGATGATGGACTGTAACGATGCAGCCAGAGACAATTATCATTAATGTAAGCTGTACAACACACACACACACACACACATACACATACTCAAAAACAGTCAAATAAAACATGCAGAAAATGATCACATGCTTAAATATGCTGCAGTGCATTATGACCTCCTCCCTCTTCATCTTCAAAGACGGTCTAGAATGCAAAAGTGGCCAAAAATTTCCAATTAATTTTATCCACTGTGTGTAAAATATGGGGCCACTGCACAGCTGTTCTGCGTCAAAGGAGTGGAGCTGTATTGCGAGGAAGTGGGCTGATGATGTTCGGCCACTGCTGCATGCCCCTGAGCCCCTGAGCCCCCTGAGCAGTGTTAGCAATTCAAATTGAGTTACGCACTAAGCAAGCAAAGCAACAAATGGGTGCTAACTCATCTGTTTATAGCACGGCCTGCCTTGTTTGCTCTCTTTATCTGTGTATTTTGGGTATAGATTTGTGTGTGTGTGTAAGTATCTGCTTCAGATTTTTTTTTCTTACAAATATAACAATAAATTACATCACTCTCTCTCTGTGTGTGTGAGGGAGAGAAAATGTATCTGCATGTTTCTTTTCTTTGTTTCACTTTTGCATATGGGGCTAAACACTCACCATGTAAATCAGTGAACTATTAGGAGCTGGCTCCTCTTCCTCTGCTTTCTTATGAAGATGAACAAGGACCGACCCAATGATAAAGGAGAAAGGAGGGGAAATAAAATAACCTCAGTGATTAAAGTGCTCTGCTATAAGGGCCTCTTGGTGTGGTATAAGAAGCCCACTTATTGTATGAGTGTGACTGTGTCTGTGTGAGCATCAGTTTATTTCACTTTTTGCTCATATGACTAGTCATTAAGGCGGCACTCTAGCTATGAATACAGTATCACACATGCACACAGTGTGTGTGCACTGGTACAGAATCTGCATGAATTCCTCATTTGTGCCTATAATACAATATGGTAAACAAGTTTATATAATTTGCAATGCCATTAAATTGCATTTCCACTCCATGGATTCGTGCACATACTTTATTGCCTTCTGAGAATTAGGTTCAATTATTGGTGATTTGAGCTCATAACTGAGGTTTATGTTATTGCAAACATACCGTTATATTGTATATGTGCATGTCCCATATACAATATTAGCATGCGTGTTCCACACATTAATTGGCCTGAAGTGCTCGGGCTTGTAATATTGCTTTATCTGGCACATAAATCTCTGTTCATATGCTTTATTTTTAAGATAGCTTCATTTGTATGTATGAGTTTGGTGACAGGTGAATTAGTCTGAGTCTGCTTGCACATTGCAGCACTGGCTGCCTGATTGTAGTGTAATTACCATAAATCAAATTTACATTTGTCATGTAATTTAGCTCTCATCTTGGTATTCCTTGGTTAATTTTAGCGTCCATCTCAAATAAGATTTATTGTCATACAGATTAATAACTGGAACGCACTGTATATATACACATGCTTGCACACACATGCACAGTGTCTCCTGTGTATGTCTCGAGGGACAGATCACAATACCACAACTGTCAGTGTGAATGTTTGACACAGGTGCAGTATTTCATCCCTCAGCTTCTGTGCTGCTTATGTGATTATAAACCTCTTTACTCAATGGGGGGTTTTCTGGTTCAGGTATATAGAAGGATGGGATGAAGTGGCAACTGGCAGTGATGTCAGTGATGTCACCCATAGGAATCTGAACTCATGTTGTGAAGCCTTGAGATTCACAAATTTTAGTGACGCCCTTATTGAGGTTTTGCAACTGGAAATTTCCAAACCTCACACTTTAAAAAAACAAAAAAAAACAAAAAACTTTTTATATACAGTTTATATTTATGAGTTTATGGTTTGTACTGCAATAAACAAGTGATGCAGGACAGATGAGACAACACAGCTTGAGAGACGTTGCATTTGGCTCTTTACTATACAGTTTAAGAAGGGCTAAACCTGCTTTACATTCTGTACATTTAGCATGCAAATTGACTTTGATGTATCCAAATCCTTTTGTGCTTCCCAGTCAACACCAGATGTCCAGACTCTCTGTTTTTTAGAACGCAAAAGAGAAGGCTGATGCATATGGAGCCAATAATACCAGTGGCAACCAGGTGGGCAATCCTATGAATAAACATTGTCTTTAAATAACAGCATCCCCTGGCAAAGAAATATGACAACAAAATAAATAAAAGCATTGCACACGTTATGATCATTTCTCTCTCATTGTTAGCCCCGTTTGAGTTATTCTGGGTATCCGAAGAGCACAGACAGCAGGTTTTGTGGGCAGTGTAGTCTGCCAGTGATAGAAAACAAACTCTTCATGTTGTTTTTATTGTAAGAAGGAAATAAGTGATTAAACTATCAGAGCTAAAATTATGTGTTTCTCCCCTACCACACTTACTGTATATGTCACAACCATTCCCTTTAAGTGTCACACTTTTGAATGTACTGTAGATTAAGCCAATTATGATAGGCTAATTTTTTATTTTAAATAGAATAATAATTTCAAGATAACATTTTCTCATATAGCCTTTATCTCCTTTATGGGGCAATTGAGTAACCAATTCGAACTCTTCCAAAAGGATTTGTTTTAATAAAGTAGTTTTTGAAATGTGTTTGCAGTATACTAAGCCAAAAGCTCATTTGTGCAATGTCATCTGTGATGACTTAAATGTTTTTAATTGCCTTCAAAACTTGAGGCCACAATTAACTATACTAGTCACACAAACAAAGCTGGCAGTATAGGACAATTTAATCAGAAGTATTGATGAGAAAAGTTTAGTTACAGGTGCAAACTGACAGCCACTCAGCTGTGAAATTATGCATCAAGACAGAGCACAACACATTTGAAGACATCTGTTGGGGACTGGCCAGTAGCACAAAAGAGCTACATTCCCAAGCCTCAATCTGCCACAGTATGAATATGAATACAGAGCAGAGGTGTTGGCAAGTATCAGCAAATCACTACATATTAGATTAGCTAAGATACCCGGAGATATTGCTGACATTCAAAATATCAATGTATTTGCTCAAGGCCACAACTTTTTTAATTGCTATAGTAGAGACCATTGGTGGGATCACACCTGCTGCAATCAAACTTTCCATACTTTAATGTTTGATCCCCTGTGTAATAAATACTCAATAATACATGATACTCATGGGAACACACTGCATTTACTTCCCTTCTTTTGCACAGCCTTACCTCTAACCATACCCAGTTAATTCTCACCACAAAGATACCATGCACCCATACTGTCAGAGAGGTGAAAATAATTCACTTAATAGCTTTAGTGTGGTGCAATGCAGCATTCTGGGATGTGATGCCCTATACCTCCCTGTGTTTCTTGCAAAAATTAGAAGAGTGCTTAAGTGTGAAAAGGAACTGCTTTTAAAAGTAAATATCCAATCAGCCTGTCTCATGGCAGCAACTCACAGCATTAGTTTCAATGTGGCATAGTTGCTGGTGTCAAATGGGCTGGTCTAACTATTTTTCACACGTTGATCTTCTGGGATTTCTAGGGTTTACAGAGAAATGGGCTGAAAAAAAGAGAAGGCAAGGTAAGTTTATTTGTATAGTACATTTAATGTACAAGACAATTCAAAGTGCTTTACATAAAACATTACAAAGTGCATCAAAAGGAAAAGAGTTCAAAGCAAAACAAACCAAGAAGAGACAGTCAAGACATAAGTAAACAGATAAAATGCAAGAAATAAAAACCCCAGTGCATTGTGGGAGATCACTGAAATGCATCGCTAAATAAAAATGTTTTTATCTTTGATTTAAAGCAGTTCAGAGTTTCAGCAGCACTGATACATTTTGGGAGCTTATTCCACAAGTGCGGAGCACAAAGGCTGAACTCTGGGCACAGAAAATAGTCCTGACACTCATGATCTGAGGATTCTGGTTGGTTCATAATGGACTCGGAGATCACAGATGTATTTTAGCCCTAAACCATTCAGAGCTTTATAAACCAGCAGTAGGATTTAAACTCTATTCTGTGACAGACAGTATACCAGTGGAAAGATTGAGGAACTGGAGTTATATGGTCCGCTTTCTTGGTCTTAGTGAGGACTTGAGCCACAGCATTCTGGACTAACTGTAGCCGTTTGATGGGCTTTTTAGGCAGACCTGTGAGGACAGAATTACAGTAGTCCAGTCTACTGAAGATTAATGCATGGACAAGCTTTTCTGTCCATGCATTAATCCTGCTGAGACATCAATTATTTAATCCTTGATATGTTCTTTAGGTGATAGTAGGCTGACTTGACTACTGTCTTAATGTGACTGTTAAAGTTCAGGTCTGAGTCCCGAACCACACCCAGATTTTTGGCTTGGCTCAGCTTCACTGCTTGAAGCTGAGTGCTGACTTTTAATCTTTCTTCCTTGGCTCCAAACACTAATATTTCAGTTTTGTTTTCATTTAACTGAAGGTGAGATGGCTATATAGGTTTGTGTGTCATCTGCATAATTTTGGTAAAATAGTTTGTTGTTTTTAATGATTTGAGCCAGTGGAAGCATGTAGATGTTAAACAACAAAGGCCCAAAAACGGAGCCTTGGGGTACTCCACAGGTTATTTTTTTCCCTCAGATTTGTAGTTACTTAAAGAAACAAAATAGTCTCTTGAGTCGGACTCAAACCAGTCCAGTGCTTTTGCCAGCGAGCAAGATGTTATGGTCAACTGTGTCGACTGCAGCACTGAGATCCAGTAAGACCAAGACTGAAATGTTGCCACTATTTATATTAGAGCGGATGTCATTGAGGACCTTCAATCTCAGTGCTGTGGTGTGGCCAGAAACCTAACTGGAGGACATCAAAACAGTCATTTAGTGCCAGGAAGTGGCTTAATGACAGCAGTTTTTAGGCACTGAGGGAAGATACCTGTGAGCAGAGACATATTTACAATCTCTAAGAGATCTGAGGCCATACAGTGTTTTTAAAAAACCCTGTTGGCAGACTATCAAGGCAAGTAGTGGAATTCAGATGGTGAATGATGTCATCCAGGTTTTTATGAGTGACTGAAAGAAATTGTGTCATGTTTCTCTAGGCTGACACAGAGGCAGTACATACTCTGCACTAGGCATAGAAGTACGGACTGTCTAATTTTCTGAATTTTGTCATTGCAGGCACGGATGGATAGAAGTTCATGGGCTACTGACACTGGTGAGTTTGTTAGCCTGTCAACAGTAGTGAACAAAGTGCGTGCATTATTGTAGTTTTTAACAATGATGTAAGAAAAATATGATTGCCTTGCATTTCTCAGCTCCATATTATAAACACACAGCCTCTCTTTATGTCATAATGAACCTGTAATTTAGTTTTACGCCATCTGCGCTCAGCTTTTCGACACTCTCTTTTTTCAGCTTTAACCCTTGTGGCATTTCTCCATGGAGGTTTCTTTCTAGCAGTGAATGGCATCAATAATACTGATACTTTTACCATTAAATTTATCCACCTGCTCATCAACTGAAGGTTAAGGGAGGAGGGGTGAGGAGGAGAAGGCTGGAATGAACATTTCACCAGTATTTTCACCTGTGCACCGATGCTTTCTGCCTGAAGAGAAAATGTGCAGTGAACGTCACTTCTCTGCGCAAAAATGTGTTGTTGATGCCAGAAGTCAGACCGGTTCCTGCAACAGTACATAACTGCGAATGACAACCAAGGTGTGCAAAAGACCATTTCTGATACCCCAACCATGTCAAACAACACCGGGTACCACTCCTGCCACTTAATTAGATGTCCTGTGTACCTAATAAATTGGCTGGTGTGTACAAGTACCTTTAATTCTCTATTTCCTTTGTGTCTTGCCATCTGCTTCTTTTTATGTTTCTCATAACAGAGGATTCAACAGGAGGATGTTTCCTAAATGAGTTTTTAAAGGCTTGATGATCACTGCTGCACTTGTAAAGATGGAAATGGCCACAGATTATATTTTTATGGCAGAGAAAGTGAGCATGAGGGAGTGAAGTCACAGGTTACAAGTTATCCAACCTGTTCTAGCATGTTATGTAAAGGGATTACATCCTGATGAACGATCATCATTCATCAGTCTTATGTGTTGTACTGAGACTGTGTGTGTGTGGGGGCAGACGTGTCTGTTCATTCTCTATATTTAACATCATAAATTAAAACATTTAAAGCTTTAAGCATTAAAATTTTTAGATGAACGCAATCTTTCAGGGCCCCGTAAAAGTATGTCCAAGGGACATGTTTTTGTTTTAACTGTGCACATTTTTGTGCATATGTGTGTGCATCTGGATTGAATCTGTGCAGGAGGACCATTTAACTCAGAGCAGGAAGATGCATGCAATCAGAATGCTAAGCAGTGGTTCTTAATATCGATAAGATGCAGGGCAATAAATTCTCTTTGACACCATGTGCTTCTTCACTGGGCTACAGCTGCTGCTGATCAGCAAGTGCACACATATTTAGGTTGTAAATGCTGATGCCCTCACTAGTCAAAACAGGTTTCGTTCTTCATCCACCTGAGTCTGTCCAACTCTGGAGGAGGGCGGGGCAAGGAGCGGGAGGGAGAAGATGAAGGCAAATGAGGAGGAGATGGGTACAGACTGTAAAAGAGGACTGGATAAATGGGAAAAAAATAGGAAAGACAATGAGGGGAGAAACAAGAGAGCAAAGATGAGAGGAACTGAACGACAAAAAGGAAAAAAAAAGGGCAGAATTAGTGGATGTCCGGAGGAAGAGGAAATGAACTGAGATAGAAAGAAAGAAGGTGAAGCGAAAATGTATGGATGTAGCCCGACAGGGCTAAAGAGAAAATTATAGATGCAAGAAAAGGAGTGATGTGAGGAGAGGATAAAGGAAGACACCACAGAGTACATGAAAAGACGCATGTATTGAAGATATAACTGTGTGTGTGTGTGTGTTTTAATTTTGCTTCTCGTGTGTGCGTGTTTGATATTAATTTACATGTATATACTGACATCCCTCAAATATTTGCTTCATTCTTGGCATAAGCAAAGAGTGTAGAGAAGCTCTGTTATCTATATTCTTTTCACACAACTGAGTCCAAACCCAAACATTGAGCAGTAAAGGTCCTAGTCATCTATAGGTGGTTCAGAATGGAGAATGTGGCATTAATATTCATATTATATTACTATTCTTCGATCATAGTCAGCAAATGCACAGTCTTGCTTAAGACCACAGTGAGCTCTTCAAAGCAAATGGATTTGTGTCTACTTCAACATGTTATGTAAAGCCCCGCATGTTTAAAAGCCTGCTATGTATGCTGTGTATGCATATGCATTCACGCCTATATTTCATAATGCCTTCTTTAAATGCAAACACACCTTTGACTGAACCAGCTTATAGTGCAAATCTAGACAATGGCACATCTAAAACTAGAGAAATGCTCTGACAAATGAACACACACACATGTGCAGGCACCTAAAATCCCGCAGGCTGGAGACTTAGCTCCTTTCATTGAGTAGACACACACACCTGCTCAGTGGAGTGTTGGCTCAGAATGTGCTGTGACAGTTCAGCCCTGTGGTCACATCCCGGTTGCTGATGTCCCCTAATAATCTCCCTCCCCTTTCCATTCAACTGCTAACTGGAAGCATGTGCGTGTCATGAAGTTATTATAGGTTGTGTGGGTGTGGGTGTATGTGCATGTGTGTCTAGTGTGAGTGGTAAAAGGAGGGAGCGTGTTGTATGGCAGAACATAAGACAAATCATTCTCATTTTTAGCCCAGATTTACATTTTTTTGTGTGTGACTGAAAAATTGAAGCACTCTACCTGCCTGCAGCATGCATCCTTACCAACTTCTCCTTATCTTCTATCAATCTATCCCCCTTTCTTTCTTTAAGCCTTCATCTTCTGCCCTTATTGTACACGTCCTCTTCATTTTCTCCATCCCCTGTCTATCACTGCTGCCTTCCTGAGCTCAAACCGCCTCTCTTTTTTTTTAGCTTCCCACTCTTCCTCTCCATCTTTTCTGTTGACTCTGGCCACTGCTTGTGTCATCCTCTCACACCTATCACCTCGACCACCCCTAGTCCCCTCTCTTTTTCTCACCCCACTGTCCATGCACCATGCATTATTCTCTCTCAAACACACACACGTGCACACACACACACTTTTTCTTTCTCTCCCTGTCTTTCTCCATTGCTCTCTCTCTCACTGTCTGTTCTTCCATGAAATTAAAGCACTCTAAGCTGCTGTTTAATCAGAGCCTGTTTGGGAAAGTGCTGCAATGACAGAAACTGCCCATCCTATGTTGTCTGTGTACATATGTATGTGATGTATGTGTGTACGTGCATGTGTGTGAGTGAGAGAGAGAGAGACTAAATTTTTCTATGATAAAGAGAAAGGGCATTAAGGTACACATTCCTGAATTTTCCCACTAATGTGTTTTGCTGATGCCTGGTGAAGGATATGTAAATGGATATTAATCCATAAACAATCAGCAGGCTATTAGCAGGTGGTGTCACCTTATACAGCAACAATTAACTAAAGATGAGGAATGTTTATTCGAGGATAGAATAGATGGGCACTGATCAACAAACTAATTAAATACTGTTCTCCACAACAAACTTGTATTTAATGTCTCAGTGTTTGACAAGGCAAAGGTGAGAAAGGGAAACGAGAGCGGACTGGAATGGATGTGATATGTTTTCAAACCACGTGTCTCTTCCTAATGAGTAAAAGTTTGTTCTGAGGAGTAGTTCAACATAGTCAAATAATAATATTGATGCAATACGATGTTTCTGTGCACAAAACTAAAATTGTGAAAAATCAATTTGCAGGTTTACTGGAAAGTATGAATGTGGAGCAGATGATTTCTGCAGTGAAAAATGCAGTGGAAGAATAAGCTTGATGTTTAAAGTTAAACTTAAAATTTTCCTCTTTAATAAAGCTTATAGTTAGGACTGGTTCTCTCTCCCTCCTCTTCACAGCACACATAATTTAATCATGACAATAACATTGTTCTCTCCCTCCCCCAGTTTGTGCTCTTCTTCACTCTCTGTTTCTCTCTCTTTGTTCTTATTTTACAGGTATCCCTGATTCCTGATTCATCCCCACAGCTTAAATATTACAACTATAATCATTACCATATATTATATAGCTACTCATTACTGCTAAGGATAGAGGGTGTCACGTGCTGTGCAGACTGTAAAACCCTTCGAGCCAAATTGTGTTTGTGATGTTGGGCTATATAAATAAAATTGACGTGACGACTTTTCCCTCATCTTGCTTAATGCTAAGTTAATCAACTTTTACATCTCCCTCTCTCTCTCTCTCTCTCTCTCTCTCTCTCTCTCTCTCTCTCTCTTTCTCTCTGTCTTTCTGCTTGATCCACTATTGGGTATTGGTCTTTTCTTTCAACTGTAGGCAAGACAGCAAGAAAAATCTATGATTTAAACAGCAAATAATTATAAAAAAAAACAAAAAACAAAAAAAAAAAAAAACAGTTTACCTCCCACTATTACATTTATTTCGAGTGTTTGTAATGGAGCAACAAAACCTTGCAGGCATAGAAACACATTTCCAAACTATGCCAATCAGACAATGATTATAATCCAGAGAAAAGAATTATAGAGAACTTAGGCTATAGGCTATGTAGTTCTCTTTTTAAAGAGATAGTATTCTGTAACGTGCAGACACACACTCACTCATTTACTCACTCATAAATGGACTATAGGGACAAACATGATTGATTGGTGCGATTCTATGAAGCTCCAGACATCTACAGTATATGCTGCACTGCAATTTATAAATCTGTTTGTGACAATGGAGCAGGAAATAAATGACATGTCAATTTTGATTTATTGTGCAAATCACATTCGCAGGGGTCTAAGCACTTCCTGAACATGATGACCACACCTCTTCCCAACATGGTGCAGAAAATCACAATAATAGCTGTTGCAGCCGTCATTTCCCAGGACGAAGCTCTCAATCAATCTAGGGCATATTCCAGACATGGCCTCTAGATGGCAGTAGAGATACAGCTCAACAAAGATGCTATGACTGTGGGTGTGCTTGTATCCAAGTGTGTGCATGTACCTGTGAAAATCTGTTTGTCTGCGTGAGTAGGGGTGTGTGTGTGCAAGTGATCTAGCATAAAAAAAAAAAAAAAAAAAATTCCAGAAGTGAAAAGTATTGAAGTTTTGTTTTACCTGTGCTCCCACGTACATTGTTATACAGACGTTGGAGGGAGAATTGTCGACTCTAAATCTTGTTCATGCCACCATTTGTCTCTATAATCCCTGGCAGAACAATAGGCTGATGTGATCAAACAGTATCATCTTGTTCCCTGGTTATTAAACGCCACGTATGACCCAGATTCCTGCGCAGCAGTTACTGTCACAATCACTACCTTTCCTACAGTTAGAAATTGGTGAAATAATAAAAACAAGGAATGACACATCATTTTTATTTCATCACAGTCACAGCCAGTGTTGCTGTCAAACTTTCCCCTTGGCCAAAATTACCAATTCATTGTTGTACAATGGTGGTTTGTGGTTTACTGTGTCTTCATGCCTCACAGTACGCACTTTTTCTACACTTTCAACGTGCTGTCCATGTATAGTTACTTTTGTTTTCATTCCAATGCATTTAGTTCTTTCTTTCTTTCTTTCTTTCTTTCTTTCTTTCTTTCTTTCTTTCTTTCTTTCTTACGTACTTTCTTTATGTTTTCCACCTCTCTGCCTATTAATCTTATATAAAGTATAATCACTGCATCACTGTCTCCTCCCAACAAGCAGTCCCATATCTGAGCTTTGTCTGATCTCAATTGTACTGCATTTACTTTGTTTGTGTGCAGTTGTGTGTGTGTGTGTGTGCGTGTGAATGTGTGTGTGTGTGGGGGGGGTAACATGGAGCCATCTACTAAAGCTAATGCACATGATGAAGCCACTCACGTGCATTTCTCAGTGCTCCTCCCTCGTCCACCTTCATCTCTTCCACTCATCCATCTCCCCCCCCCAACTCTCTTTCCCTTATTCAACCTCTTAATTCCCACTTGCCTTGGCGGGCAACCCTCTGGCCTCTCTCCCTCCCCACCACCAGAGTTCTATTTACCTCTCTCTCTTTCTCAGTGACATGCAGTGGCTGCCTGGTCATCAGTTACTGTCACTTCGATATCCACTCATTCTGTTGCTCTCTTCTTTCTATTTCCCATCTTCCTCTCGATCCATAGTGTCTCCTCCTCACTCTTTTGGTCAGTCAAGCTGTCAAATAATCTTACTCTTTGTTTTTCCTTTCGTCTCTGCTGCTGACTCCCAAAAAAGTCACTGGGTAGTGCTTTGTCTGTGCTTTATTCATTTTTTCTGACATTCAATATATCTAATGTCTGTCCTATTTATGGATTTTAGATATATACTGCAGCACATTGCTCAACAGCCACTGGGATCATCCACCATCTGTTTGTTGAAATTACTTGTTATTTTGTTCCTTTTTTTATTCACTTAGATTCCTTTTCAGATGCCAGTGGAATTAAAAAAAGACATTAACTCCCAACTACATATACCAGACACACACTGTACATATCAGGTAATCACACAAGCCATGTCAGCAGGAAGTCAGAATAAAGCCATTAAGAGTGAAAATCCAGTGAACTGTCTTCTGCTTGTCCAGGTCCATGACGTCAGCAGAAGCACTGATCCTTATTCTCTGCCCTGTCGACCTCCCCATCATCTAGCTGACATCTTTTAGACCTGCGTGTCCACTGAGTTCCTCTTTTCACAGTCACAGATTGAAAGGGGTTATTCTTTTTTTTTTTTTTAGTGATGAAAACCTCAGGGAGAAGAAATCTCATTATTTTTAGACGATGTTGGTGTGTTCCACCATGAGAGTAAATTGGTGTTAAAGCCCTTGAAACAATCCATTGTGAGAAATTAGGAATATATTGGATTCTAATGAAGGTGATGAGTATTTAGTGCAGACCAACAATATCAGTCTGCGAGCAGCAGTTTACTCCAAATGTTACATTTTTAACTGGCTAAATCATGTTAAACATTGGTCACAAATTTTAAAATTAACACTTGCCTTTGCCAGCAGTCTGGCTGTGATTTATCCAGGACTGTATATAGAATGCATTTCACTCTGTAAATAAACTACAAAGTGGCAACAGTACTCACCTCATCATTTTTTTCTCATCTCAGCCATAGACTTTATCAGTCTCAGTGGTTAGCTTTTCTGCAAGAAAGTCCTGCACCATGGAGTAGCTGTTTCCTTATTAATGTTCCTTCCTTGATTGTTCTGCTTTCCCCCAAACAGTTGGAAGACATGCATATCAGGTGAAGTAGGAGATTAAAATTGCCCATATAAATGCATTTGCTTGGTGTTAATCCTATAATGGGCAGGTGAGCTGCTTTCCTGGCATTTGTGTATGCAGGGTTCGTCTCCAGCCCCCTGTGAATCTGAATAGGAATAAGTAAGTGTAAGTGACTGCGGGATGAACGCTCCCAAACAACCTTTTCAAGGTTATTAAGTAATTTTTGCATTATTTTGTCAATGGGCTCCCAGAATAATCTGCAACTGCTCCTGCACATAGAGTCACAAAAAATGTGTTGATAGTGGCTGGCTGACTCTCTCTCTCCTTTCGTTCTGTTTGCCTGTTGCTGCCATTCTGTCATTCCTAACCGTTGCCAGTCAATATATACTGTATATCCACCATGAGGCCACTGAGGAATGTTTAACCCAGCAGATGACATTCAGTGCAGCACCATAATCATTGCCTCCTAATGAATTAAATGGCCTTGAAATTTCACAGTGGAGCGCTTGTCCTTTCCCTGCCACTGCTCTGCTGTTGCACCCCTCCTTTCATGCATTGTGTCGCCCTCTTGTTCCTCCTCTTGCATTGCTTTTCTATGTGCCTCCTGGTCTCCTGCTATGTTCCACTCCCCGCACTCCAGCTTTCATTTATACATCCCTCTCTCACTTTATTCCCCTCTTCTCTGTCTTCTTCACTTGTCCGCTCATCGGTATGCTGCTGCCTACCCTGCTGTCTTTCCAGTCGGAGCTGAGGGAGGGAGGGAGGTAGAAAGAGCAAGAGACAGTGTTTAGCAGCGGAGACAGGATCCAGCTGGAGGGTCATGACCCTAAATGACCATTCAGACTCGCACACATGCAGGCATGCTCAATAAGTTATACACCCTCACTTCCCTGATGGCAAGAGCAATAGGTCATATGCCAACAGAAAGCTGGATTTTGGAATGAGGTGAGCTGTAATTGTACTGTGGTTTGGTAAGGAGGATGGAAGGGAAGGACAGAGTCACAGAAACAAGTAATGAGTTTGGGGGCATGGTCTGCAGAAAACCAGTGCTTTTGCAATAATGACAGTGAGTTTCCTTTATTTTGTTCCGGAATACAGATGAGGACTGGGTAGATGGCTGACTGCTGGCACAGTTATCACAGACACACAAAGATTAATAACCAGTATTGAAAATATTACAGACTTGAGATTACAGCACATTTGTAAGGGAACTATTTATAGTATTTACATGAATACACTGTTTTCCACTTATTTACACGAAAGAAAATTGGTTTTATTTTTGTTATAATGTCTTTGTAAGAGCATTTTCAATCAAACTTTAGTAGGGAACAATTGACTATGACATCTTTTTTTTTTAATCACCAAAATGGTGAATTCTTTGCTTTGGCCTATACAATGATTATTGTGAGTTTTAAATTGTAAAATACTACACAGAATCTTTATCAAATGAATAACACTTGAAATAGTTCCTATAGATATGCATTACTGTTGTGATGTATGTGGATTAGTCATAGAAACATATAGACCATTAAGATGATTAAAAAATAGAATATGGGACAAGAAAGCTTGATATTTTTTAAACCAAATAAATTATTTAGTTTAGTTCTTATTCATTTTTTAACTACTTAAATTATGAAGCAATGGTATCAATTATTATTCTTGATTTGCTTTCTTACAGTCACTATTTTTTGCTTTTAGGGCTAATAAACAGATTGGATTTGTGAGTGACACCATACATAGAACACAAACTTCAAAGATAAATCATCAAATCAGGACTTCACTGCGATAGGATTTGGGACGAATGATGAGAGAGGGAGTGAGGGCTCCAGCTGACCAAGGTAGAGGGCAAAGCATGGGAAATGGTGGATGTCACAGCTGTGCTGAGTGGGACATGTGGGCAAATAATGGAGCTGGCTGGTAAAAGGGACTGAGGGATCCTGGAGGATGCCGACAGGGAGGGGGAGTGTAGCCGGTTGAGACTCAGCTGGTAGACAAGCAGGAAGTGATAGTGACCTGGAGCACAGGGAAACGTGGGTTAGTTCAAGAAAAGGGATAAACTTAATCAGTATTATTGACAACAAAATGTGAATAAGGCAATGGGTTTGAGTTGCTTTCTGCTGCATTTATGTGACTAATGACAAGTGTCTTGGCACCAACCTGTCAGGAGAGGAGAGACAGAGGAGCACACACACATAAACACACACAGAATGTAGCAGTGAACAGACTTAACAAAGCGTCATCCCAAAACCTTAACCGTAACCAGTTAATCCCTAATCCTAACTTTAACCTAACTGCAATTTAAATCTTAGCCCAAAAAACAGTTCCTTAAAAGTGGGGTTCTGCCTCATTAGAGGTGAGGTTTTGTTTTCCATAAGGACAACTGGTCCTGACAAGGTCAGTGCCAGAAAGGGTAACAAATGCGCACATACATACTGATTTTCATGACTTTAAAGGACATTGCATTGACTTACATTCATTTCCTGCAGAAGACTTACTCAAACCTTAACATTAATTACTACTGGTGTAACCTTAACCCTAACCTTAACCTAAAACTAACCTCAGCGTTCACCTTAAAATGTATAATTTACACTCTGGGGACTTAAATTTTGTCCCCATAAGAAAGACAAGTCCCCATAATGTGACTCTGTAAACAGATTTAGGTCCCCACGATATAAGGAATACCAGGTACACACAGACACAGAGCAATACAGAGAGAAAACTCAAGAGAAGAGTGAAAAAGACAAAAACAATCACAAGCATAAGCTGCTACAAACATAAGCACTCTTGTGGGGAACACATACACTCTATATCCCTCTCATCAAACTCATATAGCAAATCTATCGTGTGGGGCTAAAGGGAAATAATTTTTCGTCTGATCTCTGATGTTTGCCAACATGAAAGATCTAAACATCATCATCTTGGATAACGAAAGACAACTGTAGAGCGTGTTGGAAAAAGCAACAAGGGATGAAAGCTCTAATCAGAGAAAGAAAAAATTATCTTGGTGCTGTGAGGGTTTTAATTAGAGGGAAAGTCCCGCTGCCCATGATTACTGAGGCAACTGGGGACTTTCTGTTTTTGAAGCAAAACGTATTCCCGGAACAAATAAAAGCATAATATAATAACTTTTCTTTAAAAGTTCAAGATTAGTCAACAAATTCCGGCAAGGAATTGCCGGCGTGAGTACAGGTTGCAGGCTACGTGAATAACACAGGCCATTATTATTTTCAGCCGCAAGGAGACGAGAGACAGGGAGATGTTGTCATAGTAACGAGGAACACAAACGCTCGCGGCTCAGGAAGTAATGCGCGTTGTTGAAACATTCGTCTTTGAGGACGCTGAAGGAAGCTGAAGTGAAAAATTGGCTGCGCTGCCACAAGCAGGCAAAGCGTCACGGAGATTAAGGTAAGCTAAACACACTTCGCAGCCGTTAAAGTTAATGTGCTGTTAACGTTATTAATTCAGCCAGCTAAGTTAGCTTTACTTCCCGTCTGCGTCACCGTGACTGTGCAGGTAACTCCGAGCAGTTAAACAGGCAAATACCATGTCGTTTTGGCTAACTTTAGCTCAGGTTTTTTCCAAACATGTCCTCATTATCCAGTTTGTCTCATTTGGCAATCTTCTTATTTAGGCTTCTCCCTTTAGAGGTCGCCTCCATCTTAACTGTCCCATGTCCTCCTTATATGGCAAGCCGTTTCAGCACTTATCTGCAACGTCATTATTATTGGTCAAAACTACAGTTACATATATTTGTAATTTAGTTTTACTGTCATTAATAGTAGTAATTCAAGTTAGGGTTCAAATTTTTAATCATCCTTAATTGAAAATGTCTACATTTTCAGATATGTTTTTAAGTTTATTATTTTAAGTTATTAAGTTTCATATAATCAGACAAGAAGTTGTACATATTTAAAACCGGAATTAGAGATATCTACAAATCTTTCAGATATCCGCAATTTAATTATAGATATCCATATCTCAAAAGTCATTCTGACTTGTAAAAACTGTATTATGGATATCTGGAGCCCCAATAATAATAAACTGCATCTCTTTTCTAGACTCCATATTCAGAGGCTTGGAAGCCCTATTGTTTCATTGAGTTTTTTATTATTAATATTATTCCATAAAATCCTCTAGCTCATTGCCATTCTAATAACACTACATGAATATCAAAGGGCAACATCACATAAAAGGACAAAGGCTTAGAGCACCATCATACCTGCAGAAACATAATAGTCCAATCTGCTTTCTGCTCCATTTACCATTATCTGTCCTATTCTCCAATGTTAAAGCTGCATTTGTCAAGTTAAACTTTACTACTTACACCTGTGGTTCTCCAGTTGAAACAAGTAAAATAAACGGTATGTTAGACAGCTATTAAAACACACAGTCTCACTTTTCATTACGTTTCTGACAACTACATTATGCTGTACCATTTTTGTTGGTGGGCTCAAGTTTCATATCAGGTTATTGAGAAGAAATAGTTACTTTTTTACCCACCTGGAGTGACTCGTACAGTAGCTAATCACTCTGACCTAATGTCTCTTACTTATCAACTAAGTTGCAAGATGGTGTGGCTGCACTGCTGTATAATATCTGTAATTGGCCTTTACTGAGTAATTTGTCAAGCACATACATCTGCTCGATACAATTTAAACAGACAGGATTGCTTTTTTAATTGCCTCTTACTCATTTGAGCAAACCTGTCCCCATTATTTTGTTCATTTCATTGCAGCCATATTCATTTATGGCAGTATTTGATTTAGCATGGGCCCAGCATGATCGCCAGTTTTATGTCATTACTGTTGTTTTTATTGCAGAAGAGACTCTTTGTAAAAGGCATAGCAAATACGCGAGAGGAATACCTGAGCCCCCAGAAAGAGGAGACATGAATTTAAATGACTTTGTGGTGCTTCCTAACAACAAGGCCACATCCGTCAAACTCAATGGAAGGTAAGATGAGATGGGATCAGTGATGTGGTTTAAGGTATTTGATAAAAGCCCATTAGAGTTACTTTGTTACCAAACTTTCCTCCTTCTGTTTTAATTTAAATTCTACCCAGAGAATGGTTATTTTATGAAATGGAGTTAAAGAAAAGGAAAGAAAAATGGATTTAGATCCTTTAGGGAACTGTATTTGTTATCTTAATCATGCCCAATGCACAATCTGACTTAAACTTCTTCCTACTGTGCTTTCTCATTTGCAAACAGGTAATTTACTGAATTGACACCCTGTACTAGTGAGTAATTGAATAAAGTATAGATCAGTCAGGGCAACAGGGATCTAGTGGTGCAGCAGATGAATTGAACCTATTGATAAAAAAAAAACCTGTCTGTCCAAACCGATGAAGTAGGTCATTTGTGTTTGATTGATTTTTGATTGATTGCACATATGTGACTGTGTGTGCATATATTACTATAGGGACCTAAAAGAGCTACAGATGGAGACTGTGACTTTGACCAGGCAGAACAATGACATGGAGGAGAAACTGCGGCAGCTGAAAGAGACCATGAGCAAAGAGAAGGAGGAGAGGGGGTGAGTATAAGTATCACAGTTAGTGTACTGGAAAAGGTAGGGGTAATAGGAGAGAGGGCAGACTTAAGTGGGAAGGTGAGAAAAGAAGTAAGATTGTGGAAATCAGAAGAAGGTGATGTGAGTAAAAAAGAAAAGGAGGGAGAGAACGAGGATAGTGGATCAATTTGTGCAGATTGGGCTGCAGCATCTGTAATAGAATACACAAAAGGGGGAGATTCACATTACCGAATTAAATTCCAATTTATTGCACCAATAATCTCACTGCTTCTTTTGTTGTCTTCCTAACATCATGCCTGTGTTTTGAGTTTATTGTCATTTGTTTTGCATGGGATTCTTTGTAAGTCTTTGCATTGTCATGGCTAGAGGGATGGAGCTGTGTATTAATTGTTGCTCATTAATCACGAGCAACAATCTCCACAATTAAATGATTGATTCCCATAAAAGTGAGTGATCGAATATGTCCATGTATTGTTTTAGTGCATGGTGACTGTCAGGCAGTGCTTAATAATAACTATAATAAGATCAACATTTTCAAACAGAATAATTTAATACTTTTTCAAGATCTTAATTAAAAGAAAAAGTTGCAGTGTTTTCAGAGGGAAGTTTTCTTTAGATTTCTAGAATATTTCAGGATATCATTCACTAAAAACTCTCCAAAAATATTTGTGATAACGTCTTAAAATGTTGAGTGACAACATTGCTAGAACACTGGCTCCAAAATGTTTTCAGCTGGAAGTTCTGATTCAGTCTTTGCCACCTGCTTTTCAACCCACTTTAACTCATGACAAAAATAGCTTGGGAGGAAATTCATGGATGTTGTAGTGGGAAGACAGAAAGGAAAGACGGAGCAAGGAAAAGGCATCTGTTCATAGGTGCCTGAACAGAGACCCAAACATATAGGAAACAGAGCTGGTGAATAATGAAGACACGTGAGAGAAGGTGAGAATAGACGTCACCTGTGAAGTGAAAAGAAAGTGTTCCATAGATGGAGGAGAGACTAAGTGATGGAATGACTTGGTCACTGACAAAGGTCAGGGAAAGGTTGCCATGGAAAATGGGAGAAGTCAGAAATTTTAAAACACCACTTATAGATAAAGAAGGCTCTTGTCCATGTAGTGGATTATTGTAAAGGTCAGAAGAGCCCTATAGACACTTCTTTCTCCCAGCTTGTGTCCAGCATTACTGATATTTTCCCTTTACTGGAATTGATGGACAGCAGTGCTACCCACAAGTTAAAGACATTCGGGCGGAAAGTATCTAATGTTAAATAAGCAATAAAGTAGTTCATGAAAATGTTGCCTTAATTATAATTATACTTTTTTCCCATTTGTTATTTTTACCCAATCATAATCAAAGCTACAATGTCAGTGCCACTCTGCTTGCTTTTGTTTGGCCCCTTTCTTTTGTTATACACAATATATTAACTGCTGCAACCTTTTTGAGTAATTATAGGGGATTTACAGAGGTTTACAGATTTTCCAGTCTATAATACTTGTATTTCCTTCACCACTAAAATATATGGTATGTAGTTTATTTTAGAAACTTGTGATAAAGATGAGAAGTAACTTTTAGTATCTTTGAGAGTTTCAGTTCAGCACAGTTACTGTATGTGGGCTGTTCCCAGAGGCTTGTAAAAATTACTCTTCAAAACAGATGGACTGTATGGTCATCTTTACTCCCATGATACAGTTCAGCGAGCCTTCACATCACTAGATGCTGTCCTTCAGTGAGCAATTGAGTTGTATTGAAAGGTTTTTTTTTAAACTATGTTGGGTTGAAATAGATACACTTTATGTAATGTTTTTCACTGGTGTGGATCTTCATTTATAATAAACCAGTATTTGTGTGTCTGTCCAAGGTGATGCAGTATCCAAGTTCTATGCTGGAGTTATAAAGACCACTATTTTAACTCTGCCTCTGGCTCAGTCCTCAGCTCCTTCAGGCAGAGCAGAACATTACCAATGTGCACCGAGGTCAGCCGGGGGAAGCATGCATGGACATAGAGTTCGAGACTTTTGTGGACATCAGGGGGTGGACGAAATTGAGAATGCAATATGTCAAGTTTCTAGTTTCTAGATTATGTGCAGTTGTAAATTTGATTGATTTGGATTGCAGACAAGAGAGAAGCTGTGATGTTAAGGTGAATGCATAGAAGAAACATCTACTGGGGTCAGCATACTTGGGAATTATGGCAGATATGCTGAGCAACAGCTATAGGTTGACAAAACCATGACTAGCTTCTTCTTTTTTGTCAAAGTTCTGACAAATTCATGGTGACACTTAACATTACAGTACAAGTAACAATGTGATGGTATTATGGTGACATTTTGCAATAGGGAAGCAATATTATTGTAAAACTCTTATATATGTTAGCTTCAAGCTTGGTATAAGGAGACAATATGAAAGTAAAACCACGTTAGTTCCAAGAAATAGCTTGTTAATGAGAATTACTTTCACTTGAAAATGTTTGTGTCAAAATTCACAATTATAATTTTATATGGTAATTCATCTTCACTTATGCTCCACACATTTTCCATTGGTATTACCAAGCCATGCTTTGTAATTTAATGTATTGCTTTCTTGTTTTAAAATTACTATAGTATTACTATATTGTTAATGTACTATAATGTAAAGTGTTATTAAATGTATAGATTTCTTCCCTTAAGTGTGAAAAAGCATGGTACCTCATGACAAATGAGAAGGTTTACAATACTGCCTGCAACTGTCCTTCTTTTGACTTCAAAAGCTGATCATGCCAATTTGTTTTGAGAGTTTAATTAAAGTCAGTTAACCAGGTGAGCTGTGGTTTAACCTCATCACTCAGTGGTCACCGTTGCTGTCTAGAGCACAGGCATATTCACACACAGACACAAAAAAAAAACATGCCACTATAGATTTATATGAGGCCATTACTTTTGCTTTGTTTGTTAGTGTCAGTGTGGATTAGAATATCGTAAATTTAAAATATTCACGTTAATTTTAAATGGATTGGACACCTTACACACACACAGTAACATTTATTTTCTCTCCCCCTTTCATTCCAGAGTATGTACCTGGTCCATTACTATGTCCATTATCCAACAAATTCAGATGGAGGGGCATCGCAGTCTGTATGAGCAGGAAATTAATTTGCAGAATGAAAACAAACACTGCTTATTAATGTGATTGTTTTATTCTCCATTCCAAGTTCACCTTGTTTCATCTAATTTCATAAATGACTCAGAGATGTGTTACCCAATTTGAAATTATGAGAACAGCGTAATAGGGGTGTAAATCACAATATATGAGCACATAACCCAGAGACAGCTTTCATGAAAGTTCGTATGACGCAGAGACTCCTTCAAACGGCAGTGTGTATACACACAAACAAACATTTACAGACAGCATCGCTAATAACAGTATTTTGGAGCTGTGGTATGATTAGAGGCATTCTTTCCACATTATGTACTTCTTTTGCTTCAAATTCATTATTCCCAAACACATTTGCTGTACGTTAGTGAATTAATGCTTTAGGAGATATGTTTTGTGCGTTTATGTCCTAGGATGTGAATACTACTTTGTTTCTCAGTAATTAAAAAGCCGTTCATCAGTGCGGTGATAGGGCCATCTCATCCAAGCAGCACAAACGATAAGCACATAAACACAGCGTTCCCTGTCACAAGGAAATACTGCGACACTTAGCGCTCCACTGGCTCCGAGATACGACACCATGCTCGTGTATTTGTGTGTGGCTGCCTGTGTGTATTTTTGATACATATAAATAATGGCTTGTGTGCATGTGTGCTTTTAACATTTAGCAGGCTACAGAGGAAAGTATTTCACCTTTTTTGGGAGGTGTTTGTTTAAATAACGAAGACACTTTCATCTCCTCAGGACAGGAATCTTGCCGGAGCTCCATGTCTTTGAAATATTACAGAATAATCCTTGACCAGCTTGAGAGAGATTTTACATTTGTGTTAGCCAGCTTGACAGAGGTGAAAACAGTGGGAGGTTGTTTAGTTTAAATGTGAGAGCAAGTGTGTGGAAGTGAAGGAATAATACATAGCTAACATAGTTGCAAAGTGTAAGCAGATAAAATATTATAAATATTATTGTTCATGATGTGACGCACAGAAAAAAGAAATAGGATAAAGAAAGGCCATTGTTGATGAGCAATGAACTGGTGATTTGTTTTCATGGGCAGAGGTGTCACTGATCAGACTGGACAGTGCTGAGCTGTTGTCAAAGACTACACAATGTAATAGAACATTTTGACAGCTACTCCATTTTTAGTGCAAGTGAAAAAGTGAGGCAGGGGCTCTGTCATTCACAGCAAGTCTTTTGATACTGTTGACATGGTTCAAATGATGAGTTGTTCGTTTGTCTATCTTGTGTAACACACTGCCATATTTTAAATCATCTTTCTGAAAACCGGTTTGTTTATTTTGCTAAAAGACAAGGATAAGTAGAAAAGAAAAAAAAATGGTTTGTAGAGCATGTGATGAAGCTGAAAACAAGGATACACATGTTATCTAAGGCTGTACACGTAAGCTTTTTACATTACATTTTTTACATTACGTTAGCCTCACTTCTCTCCTGTCTGCTATCCCAAGGCTGTGTAGTGATGCAATGGTTCTTTACATGTAGAATGGAGCTTAATTGTTTGAATCAGTTGGTTAGTATGCTTCTAATGAAATAGAGGACACAGTTCTCAGCTGACAAGGATGGAGATTTTACATGTAGTCAGGTGTATACAATGAAGGTTATTATTCGCCTCTCAGAACATGTGTGTCCCTTAGAATAGCCTTCATAGCAGATCCTCCAGTTATAATTTATGCTCAGCCAATTGTCTGTGTTATGTGTTGTCTGTTAGATCGCAGAGCTTCAGGAGTAGATGAATTGCATACTGTATAATCAGTTTGTGAACAGTGCACAGGCGATAATAAAGGCAGACCAGCAGCTTGAGGTAAACACAGTTCATCATTCTCTGTTTTGGCTTGCCGAGTTGCAGATGTAATGTAGCTTTGTCTTTAGGCCTAGATGGCTCACAGACACTACCTCTTGCTCTTATCTGAAAGTACAGTTAAGGTTCCCATTTCCTGTCTCTTTTCTGTGCTTCTTGTTCTTTGGGGCCCTTGTTTATTCACATTTTCTACCATGTGTGCATTTCTTTTATTTGTTACTTTGGCTCTTCTTACCACCTATTTCAGGTACATGCCTACATATGCCCATTTTTAGGATTATTTTTGTATCATCTAAGTCAACTTCAACTTGACTTTTTTTTTCTGTCTCAGCCCTCATGGGTTTTGGTTCACCCCTTGTCTCACAGTGGGAGAGAAGGAATTGAGAGATGACACAATTACTTTGGCATTTGACTTTAAAATGTGCAAAGCATTTGTAAAGTGTGTCTGTCTCTATGTTTTTGTGTGTGTGTTCGTGTGTGTGTGTGTGTGGCAGACACAGATGTTCTCATTCCCCCCTTGTGTGAGAGAGGTCAGTTAAAGCTGATAGCTGTGTGTTTGTGGGTAGGTCTTTGTGGTTTCGCAGACTGAATGTGTCCAGGTACTGCAGATGTTCATTTGCTGTTAAAAAATATGATCTCACTTAAGTACATTAGCTGTGTTTCTTCTGCTTTGACTTGGACTTTTTTTTTTGACAAGGCTGTTTTTGGTGTCGTGAATTTGGCTTCAAATAAGCAAGCTGTGATACAGAAGTTTTGACAGTGCGTGTATGTGCACGTGCGTGTGTGTCTGTGTTCTGTAACAGATGTTGCCAGGTCACTGCGGGTCATTTTCACAGCACCACTGCATCACTCTGATTTCAACAAAACCTTTCTTTGTCTCACAAACACGCACATACAAACTCAGAGAGAGAAAGAGACACCTGTCAGTGTGTGTAAGACAGAGACAGCAACTGTTGGAATGCGTCTGTTATTCATTGTATATGTTTTTAAATGTGTGTATGTGTAGATTTAACTGAACATGCGTGGATTAGATAATGAGATGCAAAGTTCACAGAGATACACCCAACCAGACACTCACACATTATCTTTCCAGGTTGCCTGTCCCCAGGGGGCACCCTGTCATCCTGCACCGACAGGAGTTTGCCTCAACTGTCTCCCGTAGCGACAGTCCAGTTTCCAAGGTGATGTCGCTAGGGTGATTAGCTGACGCCCACCCTCAGTGTCAGCACAGCACAGCAACAGTGTCTGGGCTGTTGGCAACTCTTGCCATGACACACACACAGTAAGAGAGACACACACTCACATACAAATAGAGTCTGACTTCATTGACAGACTGCCAGCTCAATCCAAAATAAACTTCTTTCACAGACAGCCAGACGTCACAATAGACTGAATAGCTTAAATAATTCAACAACATGAGCATGAATATCACATGCTTAAATGAGGGGTCTGCTCCATGTCTTCACTTTCTGCAACTGAAAAGACAGGAGCGTTCTGCAGTGGCAGAGTGTGTGTGTATCTTGTTTTGACTGGTATAATTCCTATAAATTATTGGTATAATTCCTATAAATTATCCTACTCTTTTCTGCGATGTTGCCATTACTGAAAGGCGTGTGTGTGTGGCAAAAAGCTTTTCCTTGTTTAACACAAAAAGGACCGTGTTGCTAGGATTGCTATTTTCAGTGGAACAGAACAAAATGATTTTCCAAAATGTAGTATTTAGATTTAGTTTAGTGCAGTTATGTGTTTTTCATGCTCTTTTTTTTTTTCTTTTTGACTTTGATCAGTTCCTTTACTTCCACTATTTCTCAGTGTAGGGGTACCAAGGTACTTACATTGCTAAGTCTTCCAAATCTTATTCAATTGAAGAATATATTGTTGTCTAATTTGATGTAGACAAGTAAAGATATCTATCTATGTCCCAAATTTGCTGTGCTCTCTGTACTATTAACCCTATGATGTGTGAACAACTAGAACAGGAATTTGTCTTAAAACATGACTTGGTTTCTGTGCTGCGTTTCTGTGTCTGTGTTGCGTTTTGTATCTATCTATTTTACTTATGTTTTAAGCTCTTGTATCTGTAGTAAGAAAAAATTACATAACTTTGTACTGTATAATGTTTAGTACAGTGTCAGTACACATTGACATGGATTCTAATGAATCCAAAACATTCCATTAATATCTATTAATATGGGTTGTAACCATATTAGATATTAATTTGGTTACATGTCAGGCTGTCTGCCCTAAGGTGGGAGACATTTTTATCCTCATTCTCCACTTTCCTTCAAACTATTTCCTTTGATTTGTCTGTAGATGGTCTGTAGATGTAGAAGTAGTCATATTGTGTGTGTCCTCTCAGAAAACAAGATCAAGCATAAACTATTAAGTCCAAGTCTGAATCAATCTAGGACATGGACTAAATACTGGTAATAACTTGAACAAGAACTGGTTCTCTCTCACTTGATATTGATACTAAATGATATTGAAACTATGATATAGAGTCAAAGTAATTATATCACATGATCTTCTCTTCCTGTCTTCAGGCATTCAGCAGGGTTTAGATGGAAGTCTGGACAAAGTGGTTCTTCTAACAACAATGCTCGAACAAGCATCACCAAGAAAGAAAAGGAGAACAGACTCCAAAAGGTACAACATATGTGATAGTTTTATCTATTAATAAGCCTACATTTATGCTTTTGTTATATCCTTGAGTTTGATGCATCTTTATAACATGTAAATATCATAAATGCTATATTTATGCCACTAACATTTTTGTCCACACAAATATGCTTACATCATCCCCTACTTGACCTCAAATATGATTCAAAAAACCTCTTAGATGTGTTTTCTAAGGGTTTGCCCTGTAATAGATTCCTTCAAATTCCTTTTTCCACTGAGGTTGTTGATGTGCCATCTGTGAAAATACCAAGGTCACCATGCCTTGCTTGAAAGTAGATTGCATTTTGAACTCCATCTCTTAATTTTCCAGAAAATTTTGTATTTTGTTTTAAACCTGTCACCAGTTTGATAGCACTCAAGAGACCCAGACTGAACCCCCATGTTTTGGTTGTTACAGTGGAAAACACGCATACCACAGGAACAGTTGACATGCATGTATACAAATCCAGGTTACTCAAAGTCTCTCTGTCTCCTCACAAGGTGTCAGCAGGCAAGATGAAGATTCGAATGCTGAAGGATGAACCACTGACAGGTGAGTAATTGTCAGTGATAACCTGCTCTTCGATTGTGTGTTGCCTGTACCACGTAGACTTCACATGGATGTGTATTCAGAAACCAATGACCATCTACAGAGCACCACCATGGTGAGGTTCAGTGTCTTGCCCAGAGTTACCTCAGTAAGGTGGATAGTTTCCATCACAACAGCCAGTCTATGGTGTTTTCATGACCAGTAATTAAGCTTGGAATAAATGTTGACTTGAATATGTCTGACATAGCCACATTTTTAATCAGCCTTTTTCCAGTGCATATAGCATCAATGTAACATCACAAAAACAGTATTTGGTGCATGAAAATATTTTTGATTGCAGCTTTTGACATGTCTTTTGTCACAACTATCATTTTAAGAATTTCTTTACTGTTTTTTTTTTTTTTGCAGGAAAAACAAACACAAAAACCACATATACTTCTGTCAGTTAAATGTTGCAGTTGTAAACTGTACTTTAATTTTTTTGTTTGTCTCTGTGTGTACATTATTGTTAGACAATCCAGGCAGTAACTCACACAAATGTCTTTAAAATGTCACTTATTATAAAATGTCACGTATTATAGTAAATCCATTTTTTAAGACTTGCTCTATACTTGCTCTTTTTAGCCCAGCCTCAGCCGCCACCTCTACCTTCTACCACTGTTCTTCAGAGGACAAGAAAAAACAGGCTGAGGGGGACAGTCTGTGGACAGTGTGAAGTCAAGACAGCTGGACTAGTATGTACACACACGCGCACACACACACAAGAGTGACATGGTATGGCTAAATTCTCGTAATGTTGGTGCTTTTCCTTATAAAAAAATACAAACATCACCCTATGGGTGTGCTCTTTATGGGGTGTCATAAGAGAAAAGTATCACGAAGCAAACAGTTATTTTGCCACTTTCTAATTTGCTCAGCTTTACATAAAATGAATGACACATTTACACATGATGAAAAAACATCAGGAGTGAAGAGCCTTGACCTGAACTCATTATTAAAGCGTTGAATCACTCACACCTTTGTTTTTTTTTTCTCCCACTCTCATTTTTCATCTACCTGTTCTGGTTCCCTATTGACCCTCCTTTGCCCCATGTTTCTTTTTCTAAACTGTCTTCTGCATCAGTTGTTAACTCCCTCTGTCATCAGATAACGGTGCCCTTCTACTCAGCTACTTTCTTTTCTCCCTTTTACACTTCAAATACTTTTGTGATTCTTCATAGTTCTCCCTTTTTTCCTTTACCATATCCATGTCTGATTTTGTTTTCCTTTTTAATCCTCCCCACCATATTTGTCCTTTTCTATCCTCTCCTGGGCCTCTGTCTCACTGTGCACCTGCTGCCCAGTGTGTTGGGTCTATCTGTGTGTTTGCACTGATAACAGTTTAACTGGATCCATTCATTGATATTTGAGACCTTGGAGGGCACAATTGTTTATTCTTTCTCACTTCTCATCCACTACTGCTCAGAGGGAAGAACTGTGGCCTCCAACTGTCTATGTGAACAAAAAGCAAGGGGAGAGTGAGAGAGAGAGATAGAGCGAGAGAGAGAGAAATTAAAGGTCTTGCTCTCCCTGTCTCTCTCTCTCTCTTTGTGTGTGTGCGACTGTGGTAAACTGAGCTGAATGATGCTTGCGTGATGACCAGTCACTCCCATATCCCTGCCTTCTAAATCCTTCACTACTAATGTGTAATTCCTCTTTCTGACTCCAAAGCCAGCAGAGTTTAGTAGTGAATAAATGATGCTTGCCAGGGACAGAGACAGAGACAGAGAATGAAAGACTGACAGAGGAAATGAAGGAGAGGGAGGGACTGAACTGATTCCGCTGACAGCCGTCATTTTTCTGCCACTTTGTTGTGGAATGAGTTATTTTAAGTGCTGTGCAGTCATTTGCTTGATTGTGCTTTTGATGATGGTGGTGCTGAATTGTCCTGTGAAAGCCAGACTGACCCCTGCACCCCTTAGTGAGGGGCTTAATGTCAATGTTTATAATAGTCTGGGCAAGCACATAGGCCAAATGCTTACACATATAGTGTATATATGCAATCCTGTCATACACGCACATATTTTGGATGGCCCCTTTGAACTATAGTGATGGCAATGCTTTAGAGTATTATGATTCAGTCTCTGCCATTATGTCTGGATTTACACCTAACCACAGATGCGCACATACACAAACAGAATCACATACACATTTAGGCTTGTTTTTAACTATGGCTTGAACAAGGTCACAGTTACACATGCAATACATTCCTAGCTTTCTGCTGGAGTTATCCAAGCAAAATAAAAGAGGTTGAATTTCCTTCTGCGTAGCACAGGCAAGCACAGAGATGTGCTGCTTGCAGCCTGGTAGGGATGCCTAGTCCCTGTGGATCTGCTGTAACTTATCCTCAGGCCTTAGATGGGAAATGAGGCTCTGCTTTATGAGACCATTACAGGGCAATACTGCAGCTGTACACTCACAAAGACACAACAGCACACATGCATGCACACACACAACACACCAAATAAATGTATTATTGTTACTTAAAACAAACTCCTAAAGAGGAGATAAGATTCCAGCAAAAAAAGCCAATTTTAGACATGTCTTGGTCCAACTGAGACTTCTATGCAGCAGTGAGGGTGACTCCAATTGTTTCAAAATGTCAAAATGTTCAAAATGTCCTTTTGAATGAAAGTCTAGGAGTACATTTGTCTAATTCTCTCTTGATTTACAACACAAGAAAAAAATGCCTGGGGTGTTAATGATCAAAATCTCTAGTTGCTGGTCTTCTTCAGTATAATATGATGTTAGTTTTGTAAATTGTGTACCCATTTAGAGGACAATAAAGCATGACAGATATGTGGGGGCACCAGTGTAATTGACGGCTGGTATTGTCCACAGGTGATGTCTTTGAACTTCCAGATAAAAAACCTCAATACGGAACTGGTCGAATCACAAATTTCAAAGCAGGAGTTTACATTTTTATAGGTGACCTCACTGGCAGCTTCCACTTGCTGCAAATAAATATTGGGTGTTTATTTTACTGTTAGTTTTTTCTTTAAATTTAAGGAGCCTTGGTTCTTTGCTCACCCCTGCCATCCCTTCGATGTATCTGTCTTCTCACTGACTGTCTTCACTCTTCCTGGCCTTGCCTGTGTTCTTCATCCACCTGGTCTGGGCCTATCTCCCCAACCTGCTGATGCAAGGACTTTTCCCCACTAATAAGACTGGATTCTCACAGATAGAAATGATAATGACCTCCCTAAAGATGCATTCACCATGCAACACACTCCTAACACAAACGCATGCATTTACACACAAGCACACCCTCAGGCTCTCCCTCCATTGCTCTCTCCCACTCTCTGACACACAAACCTGCTCACAGAGACACACACTCACACACCCCTTACAGCATCCTGCTGGAGAATATTCAACCCTCCTGTCAAAGTTTGAGGGTTCTGTTCCTTACTCATTACATACATACGCACATTCTGTGAGTGCACAGTAAATAATAAGTGTGTTTTTTTTGAAATGCTCCCTCAATACCTGCATGTATTCTGCATATTAACACACACAGAGACACAGAAACTGACTGTACCATGGGTCTTTGTTTTGTAGAAGTGTGCTGAATGCACAGAGAACTACTGCATTGCCTGTTTTGTGAAATTCCACCAGAAGGGGGCACTGAAGCTCCATAGAACGGACCCCATTAAGGTAAGCATTGTCCGTACGTGCGTAAAGTTTATCTCCTTTCCTGTCTATGTCTCTGTGTCTATCTCTGTCTCTTGCTCTTTAAAAGATTTTTCCAATAGTATATCCTTTGATCTCTTTCTGCTTCACTCATTCTTATTTTTACATTTCCTGCATCCCAGGGCTACCGTATCAGAACCGTAAGCCTAACCTTAACCTTGATCTAACCTTACCCCAACCCTTCCCCTAAAAATTGAATAATTTATACTATTGGGATTTACTTTTTGCAGGGGTAGGTCCCCACAATATGACTTATACCTGGACCACACACACACAAACACTCAATGACACACTCACATTGAGACAGAGAACAGGCCTGAGGCAGCAGTCAACCCAAGACCATCTTCAGTCGCAGATAAGAAAGAGAGACAAGACAGCAGGTCAATGGCAGAGAGTATAATTTAGCCAGCACACCTGTTTTGGATCTGCAAAAAGGAGAACAGATTTTACGGTATATCTGATAATATATTTAGAATATATATCGCATTATTTGACTTTTGGCAACATTAATGACATATCTGCAGACATGTAAAACCTGCAATTCTCAAAGGTAAATTTCACATAGTATATACATGGTCAGACAAATCTCTATCCTCAAAACATACCACAGGGATGCAAAACAACTCTACCACACATACTGTATGCACACACACGGACACTCACAATTTTTAATCAGAGGAAACGAATTTATTCAAACCCAAACCAATTATTCATGACGGAATAGAATAAGCTATGTTAGTAAAACACATTTTAAGTATATTTAGTTAAAAATGACCTCATTTAAATGTCAAATTAAATCAAACCATGACAATCTTAAAACACATTAGTGGGTGTTTGTCTTCTGTAATGATTATGTTTTACAGCGCAATTATCATTATAAATGGGATATTTGACCAATAACTAGACTGTTGCCTAGTTAATTTCTAATGCATATATTTTAATTTGAAGTAAAATCCTGTAATAATTAATCTTAACATATTCACTTGCCCCTTGTGTTGTAGTGCTTTAGTGAAAAAAGACTGATGAAAGACAAAATACAATGTGACTAAAGATGTCGACTAATATCTTTTTTTTATTTGGCACCATGCATAAATGCAACTGTGGTGACACATCATATTATGGTACTTATACTGTATATCGTACTTGGTAGCAATTTGTCATTGGTCTCCACAATTACACAAGCTAAACTGACTGACTCTTGTCATGCAAGTGATTAGTGAAAAAAACACATTTTTTAGCTGCAGTACTTTATTAGCTCATGTACTTGGGGATTTATGTTTGACTCCTTTGATTCTATTCTTACTTTGTTAGTTCTCATTCATAAGGGATGTTTTGATTTTCTGCCACAGTGTTTTTTCATCGCTGCTGACTGGTGTTTCTGTGACTTTGTTGGTATCTATGATTTATGCAGTTACTTCATGTACTTTTGGCTTGCGTGCATCTTTTATTTTCTGCTAGCACTGTTGTTTTTCTCCTCCTAGGATGTATGTGATTTTGCCAGCTAATTTTCATGGTATTGTTTTCTTGGGTGCTATTATTTTCATCTAGAAGTATGCACAAAGAGGTTAATTATACTGTGAGTGTTCATAGACAGTGCTTTATGACTGTGTCAAAATGTTCCTTGTGTTTTTCTGTGCATAGTTGTGTATGACAGTGTTGTGTGAACCCATTTGTTTGTGCCACTTCAATAGCTTCTTTGTGTGTTTATGAATACAATAACACGCTTTAAACCAGACCCTCTGCAGTGTAGGTCAACCTATGTACAGCCCTTTGTGTAGTTTAACTTCTGTCCATGTGTTACCAGACTAGATGGGTCAATAAACCTATACACACTGACATACACAAAAAGTGTACACATTAAAGTAGCACAGTAAAAACAAAACTGCACTTTCCTATCACTCTCTATTCTCACTACATTATGCAGTGATGCATGGGGGCGTGTTCTCTCAATGCATTCATGCTGTTATTCAAATGCTACTGATGCAAGCATCTCTTGCTCTCTCCCTGTCTCTCTCTGTTTTCTGATAATCCTGTGTCATTTTCAATGGAGACAATAAGGGCCAGCAAAAAAAGAGTGCCTACAAAAATTCACTTTTTTACAGTATCTTTGTGTTCTCAAAAAGATTCTAGTACTTAAAACTACAGCAGCTGTAGCATAGTTAAATACAAGCATTTAGTTTGAAGTGCTGACATACAAAATCTTGATCACACAAGAAGCACAAAGTCTGCCCCTTAATCTTATGCATGATGTGGAGTCCCAAAGGGACATTTTGATTTCCCTCCTTTAAAACAGGCAAGTCAAAAGTGCTGGTTCAACTGCTGAATTGCTGAATTGGAGCTGACATAGTAGGGGCTGCCCCACTTAGATTTAGGCTTTCTGTGTATGATGCACATGTAGGAATGTCTTTGCCTACAAGCATTATAGGGTATTCTTTCTTAAACATTACATCCAATGATGCTCCCTTTAAAAAACATGTGCCGAATTTTAATCAGTACATCAAAACAAACAAACAAATAAACTAAAAAAAACAAAAACAAACAAAAAAAAACACCTCATTCATCCAGGCCAATCAAACATATTAGTTCATGGATTAAATGTGATCCTCAGATGCTTCTTCTCTCTCAATATTAAGTGTTTAATTAGTAAAATGACACATATTGGCACAAATTGCTCTCTGTAGTCCTGTAGTAACATGTCAGACATTGCGAATCTCTTTTACGGTGCTACAGGATCAATTTCAGGGGCTAACAACACAAAAATCATGATAACTTGCATGGTATATTACGACCATGAGTTAAAACTGTCCATACCTGACACTCAAGTACTAGACAAATGGGAAAATTGAGAAGATGGATGCAGTTCATATCAGGTGATTGATCATATTAGATTTGAGCTAAGCCAATGGTGTGACTAGCCAGTTGTGAGCTTTTCAAGAGCAGTTGAATGTGTACATTCTGTTGCCATCAATCTCATTGTCTGCCATCATCTCAGTGTGGTGTCCTCGTTTTTTATGTAGCGCGAAGATGTGACAAACAAAAGTCTTTAACACAGCTCTGATTTTTGCTCCAAAGAGACATGCATCGGGTAAATGATTATCTTCAATCATGTATTGTTGACAAGTAAGGCCTTGGCTAACTCCACGTTTTGTAGGGTGTCTTATTGTTTTAATGTGTGGGGTATGAGTCTGAGACTCAATGTACCACATACCATAGTTGAGAGCATTTTTTTACTCACCATTGAATGTACTCTTGCCTGAGGTCTATGTGGTTTAACCACTCAGGTATCCATATGTGCTACAAGAAGATCACAGACCATATAGATGGAAAACATTGTCTTTGATTGTTGAAGTACATAAGGAATATAAGCTTTTTATTCTTCCCACTGACACAACTGTTGTTGGTGACTGTAAGCCAGTCCCCCACTGTTATTTTTGTTACCTTCTGACAAAAATGAGAATAGGATTTATTTGCCATAGGCATTGTCAGCTGTCTGCCACCCTTTCTGCATGGCAGCATGTCAAAACAGAGCAAAACTGCAGCCCAGACTCAACATAAATCATACATACAGTAATGACAAACCCTTTCAGAAGCATCATTCTAATATTACAGTCAGTAAGAACTGAAAAGCAGGTAAAATGTTTTATAAAATGACTATAATTATAATGCATTTTTTTTAACCCCAACCATAATCCTACAACTGTCTCAAGCATTTTGTCTCTGTTTTTCCAAATATAATTGTTTGTGTAAGTCTGTTGCACACCTTCAAAGATGGGTTAACAGTCAACAGACTTAGTTAACCTCTTCGTGGTCAGTGGTTATTAATGAAATAGAATAATTAATTCTATGGTACAGAGCAACTCATCAACCACTCCTGCTTGTGATCCACATTTTGCCTTGTTCTTAAATGTGGAGATGCAATTGATCAGATTTATTTTACACATTGTAAGTGATATTTTAAAAGTGGTGTTGATATATATGTGAAGGGTTATTTATTGAAGTTTGGTAGGTCTTTATTACTTGCTGAATAAATAGAAATTTTAAATATAAAGGTATTTTGTCTACATGGTCCTTTGATAGACTGTATAAGACCAGGCTCTTTTTGATGTATTTGTTAGAGCTCTTTTGTTTGTGGCCTCAGATGAAAGTGGTAGGAAAAGTTGATTTATTCTAGGCTAAATAGGATTGGTTACAATGGTGGAGATGGAAGTCAGGATGGGGCACAGGACAGACAAGCAAAAGGATCAGAGATCTGGCTAGTGAAGCTAGAGTGGCATGTACAGATGAGGAGGTTGGCAGAGCAATCTGGCAACAATTAGGTAAAGAGCCATACCATCTGCCCAGGTTGGTGAGTGGTTTCAGTGAGTGGTTTCAGGATCGGTGGTCAGCCAAACATTGATGTTTGCCAACAGTATGGACGAGAGCTGACCAAGCAGGCTTCCATTTCCAGTTACACCAAAAAAGATTAACCTATACAGATTGTACTGCATGTCTTCTTCCTGTTCTCAGAAAAACATGGGTTAGTAGCTCAGGGTGAATTATAAAGAGAATATAGCTGTGGCAGTGGTACTGGTGAGGGAGTTGTGGCTGTATTCTATTCATGACAATTGCAAGCTTAACAAGAGCAGGTGGTGAACAGCGACACAGTGGGGTCATAATTTGCCTGGTCTGTCTGCTTTTTAGTCTGGTGGTAGCTGGAACAGAAGCTAATGGCAGTGCTCAAGCCTTCGTGAGCCTTAGGTAATGAAGGACTGTAGCTTATGACTGTGTCATTCAAGGTGGTGGGATAAGTGTGCCATTTTGAATTAAGCCATTTGTTAGAGTGGAGGTATTATGGGTGTTGTGGTTTCTCCATTTGAGGAATAATTGGTGACCCCCTTTAGCTAGTACCATCAAGAGTCAGAAGTAGTGAACAACTAGGGAGAGATGTTGGTAAAAGAGAAGGCACTGACACAGCTTTTGGTCTGCTGGAATTCTGAAGAGGTGGAGGTGGAATTTGAAGCATCCTGACAACAGAGGAAACATGAAATCCAAATTATTGGGCAATGTACAGGTGACCATTGGGACAATGTTGAAAATCGCCCATGGCACTCCTTTCCAGATGCCCTGGTTATTATTAATAGGACCTTTAATCTTCATGGTCTCTTTCAAATGATTGAGTGTGATGTTCATAGTCCCACTATGATGGTGACTACCACATTATGCAACTATTGATTTGTTTTACACAAACACTAAGGAGCACTTTGTTGCAAAGTTTTCAGAGGATGCCTGTTAAAAGTAAAGAGAGAGTTTTTGTGGCATGGACTGGACTGTGTTTTTCAATAACAGCTGTGATTATGACAACATTTATGTCAAAGTCATTTGTTACATTCACTTTTGTGTCAAGTCTGTCTTTCCTGGTGAATGAATAACATGCTTTCTTAATTTTAATCCTTGGTTGGCAGGAGAGTTGAATGCCACTGTTAATACAAAAAAAGGAGCAGATTTTAGTGTTGACACAGACAAGATTGAAATTATTTAAAAGGAAATATTAGATAAGGAGCATAATAAGGAAAGATGTACATCTTCTAATCATATTTCAAATGGCTACGAATAGTGTTATCTACTGTTCACAATGATTATGTGTTTTCTGTTTGTTTCATTGTTTGTAAGAGTTGTTCTTGGCGGCAAATGAGTGTTCCCTTTGGAGTTAGTGAAGCTATCTATCTTAAATGAATGGCTTATTTTCCAATAACTGATGTGGCACCAATTTGGCATTTTAAATGTGTTCTCTACATTGTGGGAAAAGATCAGGATGTCTTGCAGGTATACACTGGTACACTGAGCAGATTGTTCTGCTAGGGCTCATTTGCTTTCAGACCAAATGTAGACACACATAACAAGTTGGTGAGGAAACAGGGAAGTGGTTTAAGCAGAAGGCTGAGGCAGACAAAGTACTGCGAGTAGAAGAGAATCCTGAATGCACGAACAATCAGAAGGCACAAGTAAGCACAGGAAATAATTCAAGAATGTTCCATACTGGAATGGCAGAGTGTGTGACCACCGCCCATGTTAGTGGAGCAATCTTGAGTTAGTGAATAACCTACAAGTAGAGAAAAATCGACATTAATTGTAAAACTGAGTTTATCACTGTGACTCTAACAGTTATATCATTGATGTAGGCATAAGCACTTGTTAATAAGTTTTGTTCTGTTCCTACTGGGGTTCAAAGCAGCTGAGTGGCTTTATTTCATTGCCCTCATATCATCAGTATACACTAAGTAGAACCTGTTTAGATACTTCTTATATGATCTAGTATAAAGTTTAGCAGCAATGAAGACCTATGACTTTGGGGTTGGTTTCAGTTTTGCATCTTATTTTCTTGCTGTGTAAATGAAAAATATTATACAGTGCATCATTTTATGTTTACTGTCTTAAAAATTAATAGTGTACAGCATTCCACAAAAAGCGACATAAATATACATTATCACATATCCTTAAGCAACTACCATACTATACAGTGTTGTGGGTAACATGTTCCTTTTGTATATAACTTACTGTAGTAATGAAGTGATAAGATGCGTTAAATGTTGTTTTTTTTGTAATATCATTCCCTTTACGATGGACTGTAAAGAGCTACCATGAATTCACATCACATCTGCCAGTCCAGCAGAAATGGTACAAAGATTTATTTCAAATACCAAAACTATACATTTAAAAGCAACCTGCATTATCATTTATTTTAAACTAGACTAAAGTTCTTATCTCTGTAAAGACAAAATACAGAACAAAACAAATAAATCTTAGCATCTACATAGGTAAACCACATTAATAACAACACCTATAAAACTAAATATTGATGAACAACCTGGACACTAAAATATGGCACTATTGTTTTGTTTTCATTGTTTACTCTTCAGAAATATATTCCTGCAAGACTACATTCAGGTTCCTGGGGCCCTTTTTTGTATTGTTTGACAGCTAGCACAATGTTTTACAATATAAATGTACAAAGAAAACTTTTTTTCTCTCTCAAAATGTGTGAGAAGATTCTCATTCATTCAGGTCATTGTGTCTTCAGGAGTTGTAAATAGATTTGAGTCACTGGGATTTCTAACAGAACTTTGGCTTTCTAAGAATGAAAGATTATTTTTACAGCTAGCCTGTCAAATAGTATTAGCCTAGTTTGTGTGATGATGCTTGATTTCTCTTTTTATTTTTTGTTTAAAAAAAAAAGAAAAGTGCTGTTACCGTTGCATTCAGTGATATCAGTGTGGATCTTATGCCTTGTACTGTGGATTTCTTTTACAGACAGAATTACAAACCCTTGTGAACACTCAAGATGTCCTCAGTAACAATACCAGTACCTTTACAAGTCCCACTATCAACACCAAAACCAGTCCCACTCACACCTCCATGTTCAATGCAAATACCAGAAAAGGAGAACAGATCCCAGGAAAAAATGGAGCAGCCACAGAAACACCTATGCAAGTGTACCCTGATCCTAATCAGGTAGGTGGCAACATCTGCTGATACACAATACTTGCTTCATTTACTGTTGTTATTACTTAATGAAACACACTGTGACTTGTATAAATCATTGTAAAATTGTAAGAGGATATTCAGACTTACAGTAGGTAATGTAGTCTATGCTTTGTTATGTCCCTCCCTCTCCCTCCCATCCCTGTAGAAACACCACTATGTTACAGTTGTCATAAAAGACAAATTGCACTTTGTAGCAGATGATTGTCAAGAAATGTTGAAATAACAGGATACATGTAATAAGTTTTTTTCTGTGCAAAGATGCATAATAAGTATTTCTTTTAAATCCACTTTTTTTAGTTATGTGGCATTTCTTTTGGTCCTCTCTGTTCTCAGCTTCTAATAACATAAGGCAATTATAGTATTTTATGTGATTAGCAATACCAGGTTAAAGAATGTATGGTGTGTGTTAAATTAGCACCTCATAAGGTGATAATAAGTCAGAAAGCTTTTCTTAACAGTTGCCCCAAGCTTTTTGTTTTAAACCAAAGTTTCCCTCTATAAATCCTGCTGTTTTTTAAATTTAATTCTTTAGGGTACAGTCTTAAATTGTATACAGTATGTATTAATGTCATGTGTTGCTGTTACTTTATTTGTCTTTATGCATATTTTACTCAATATACATTTTCACAAATGTTTAAAAGTTTCCATAAAAATTAGCTTAATTTTCCATTATTTTCATACGAACAAATTGAACATTTTTTCTTCCCAAAATGGCTACTGATCCATTGTTATGCAACTCTCTTTTCATGGTTCACTTGCTGTGACAAAGCTGCAAATAATATTATGTCAAAAACCTTTTACACAATATGAGAGTTTTATCCCTGCACCCTGTGAGTCAAGTGAAAAGTACTCAAGCAAACCCTAATTGATGCTGCATCCACAGGCTGTATCTACAATTAGGCTTTAGAACTGCATGTGCCTTTGGATGAAATAATGCCCCCCAACAGTCTGAGCCTGACATTCATGCAGACATTTCAGACACCACAGAGCTCAGTTGACCTCATTCACACAGCAATCATTTCAAACAGCTGGGCTCATAAGAGGTACTGAGAAAATTACCATGTCTGCAGAATATGGTGTATAAGTGGCATGCAGTGACTTTTACCCTATATATTTAGCTTTAACTGGTCAAGCACTGCTAACCTTGCTTGACCTGGTGGCACACCACTGTGCAACATTGAATTCAACTTGAATGATCAGACTTCTCAGAGGTAAGGTCCTTTCAAAACATCATTAACCCTGAACAACTGCATCTGCATCTGTGTGACTTAAGAGGGAACTGAATATGGAAAAAATACTGCATGGATGCAGTGTGTAGTACACACCAGATTTTTAAGAACCTTTGTAATGGATACAGTATAGTGAGCATTTCATGCTGCCATTCAAAAGCTTGAGCTGAAGAAAAAACAGAAAAAAGAACCTCACTGACGTCTTCATTATTCACGAATGCCCACTGTTCACAGTGAATCATAGTCACTGTTATGACCCCAGGGTCGCGGCTTCCTTTTCCTTGTATGCATGAGTCTGCCTGTGAGTGTGAGATGGGTTGCAGTTGTACATGTTTGAGTGAATGACGTGTGTGTTTGAGTGTCTAGTTGGATCCTAGTAGCTGATTGGTCCTGCACAGGAGGTTCCAGTATAAGAGGCCTGATCAGCTCAGTGGACTTCCCTTGAACCACTCTCAGGCAGACTGCCAATAGACATTTTGAACTTGGTTTTAATAAACCTTTAAATTGTTTCTTTGGTGTATTACTGAAGGTAGGTTCATGGAAGTTGGAAGAGGGAGTCTCCACACTCATGTTACAATCAGGTTTTCCCCTAGGCCTGGTTGTAACAGTCACATATTCACACACAAAAAAGCACTTCTATATCAGCCAATAATCCCATTCAAACCCTAACAGCACAAGTGTCAGAGGCAGTCTTGATTTGAGTGTCTCTCCCAAGGACACTGGAGGATTGAACCACTTACTCTCTGACTAGAGGACAACCTCCTCTAACCAGTGAACCACAGGTGGCACAAATATGCAATGTTTTTAAATCAATTTAGAAATTTTACTTATGATGAACACTGTTACCCATTACTTTGAAATGATGTGTCCACATGTGTCAAGCCAAGGTCACAGACCAACTTGCTTGAGGGCAAAGACAAGTTTGTCCTTGCTCTTGCATTGGCACACAGAAGAGTCCCTGCAGCATTTAAAATGTCATGCAATGGACTCATTTATCAAGAAATAAATTAATAACATAGAGGGTAAAGTAAATTGACATTAACAGCCTGCTGTGATCCACTCCACCATTTTATGGATGCACTGGCCTGACAGTGATGAAATAAACTTCACTTTTTTTTTTTTACTTGACTTTACAATGACAAGTTTTTTAGTGATTTATAAAACCTATATCTTTTCTTTCGGCTTCTCCCTACCTAGGTGTATTTTTATCAAATTATTCTAGCAGATTATTTAAACTTGAATCATCTAGACTTCGTATGTCAAAACAGCTACAATTACACAGTGTGGCGTAGGAAAGTGTATTCCTTGTTTTGGAATATCATTAATTTTAATATAGGCACTAATAAAATGGTTAGGGGCTAAGCCGTCCCTAAACTGATCACAACCCAATAGTAAAGTACTTGCCATGTGGTTTGTTATTAGAATGTAAAAGTTAACAAGCTGTAGTGGGGTTAGTAGTGTAGTGTAGTGTAGGGTACATGTGTTTTTTTTTAATACCTGCACTCTTCTGACCTGTTAGTTAGTGTTAGCCCACACTTCACTACCTTCCACACCACTTTGGTTGGTGGAAGGTGAATAATAATCACAGCCTATTGCACACCATATGTCTGTGAGTTATTGACCTGCAAATACGATCATGTGCTCCAGAACCGCACCTGTTTCTGAAGCAGCTTTGGTCCACAGGCAATTCAGAAAGGGATCTCTGAAATAGAAAGAACCTAATGTTAAAAGTAGCTTCTTTCAGCTTTGCCTTTTAGCCAAGTTGAAGCCTTTTCTTAGCTAGCAACATTTGGAAACAGCAATCCCCACTTTTATTAGCTCAAGGCTTGACTACTGCAACGCACTTAACATTGGTCTCGGCCAGTCTTCCCTTTCACTCCTCCAGCTGGTTCAAAATGCAGCTGCTTGCTATTTAACAAACACCCCAAAGCGCAAACACATCACCCTTGTTGTATACAAACTTCATTTGCTTCCAGTTTATTTTAGAATTGATTTCAAGATTTTAATCTTTGCTTTTACAGCCATTAACGCCTCGCTTCACCTTATTTAACAGAGATTTTAATGATAAGTGAAAATGATCATCAGGCCAGCAGCTACTAACTGTCTCCAGGTCAAGACACAAATGGTGCAGTGACCGTTCCTTTGCTGTCGCTGCTCCAGGTTACCCCCGATTTGTATTCCATAAATGATTTGGGAGTTTTTAAAAGAAAACTCAAAACATATTTATTTAGAATGGCTTTCGAAATTAATTAGCACAGTGACACTTTCCCTCTGTTCTTGTATATTTACTAATTTTATTGATCTTATTCTATTGGTTTTCTTCAATGTTTTATTGTCTATTTTATTCCTGATAACCTTTTGAGTGTTTTTATTTTTTTTCCTCGATGTGAAGCACTTTGAGGACCTTTCAGATATTGTGAAGTGCTATATAAATAAACTGTGATTGACTGATAATGGACTCTGTCTTAAACTATAAGTAGTCTATATTTAATCAAACACTCCTGATGTGTTTAATCAGCATAAAAATATAAAGTGTAAAGGGATTAAAGCAATAAAGTACACTGCATGAAATAGCGGTTGTTCACATCTGCTTCATATTTCTTCAGATCATGAAATCCCTGCAGCAGCATTTCATTTAATTAATCTTCATGTAACGTGGGGGTATTTTGGGGAATTTCATTGCAGGTGTTGGTTGTGAATCATTCCGAGGAGAACAACTTTGGACTTGGGCTGAAAAACAAGACTGAGAAGGGATTTTCCACTTCCCTTCTAAGAGGAGAATATGATGAAGCGGAGTCTGCAAGGTCTTTCCAGGAGGCTCTCAGGCAGTGGAGGGGAGAGTCATGTGATGAAGCAGGAGAACACATGGAGAAAAATCAAGTTGCTGTGTGGATACCTCTTCACCCAGGTAGACAGCATTGACAGGGTCTCAGGCGTTCAGCCTAACACAGAGTAAAACCATTGTTGGGTGGGTCTGTTTTATAAACAAGCAATAAATCAGCTATAGTTCTACTAATGCATACTCAATCATTCACTTTTTCTTTACAGGAGGTCTGGGTGTCCCATCGCCCATTCAATACAAAAGAATGGCCTTCCATTGAATTGTGTTGTGACTGTGCTGTGTGATTTGTTGCGGAAAACCATAATCAGATTTGATTGCTCACTCAACAGTTTATTTTATGACTTCATGTGGGACAAAATAATGTTTCATATTAAATGTGCGATCAGTAAAAATAAGACTGCTGCAGCTTCTCCCTCACGTGAACTTTTACACACTTTTATGCTTGAGTAATTATTTTTTTTTCCATTTTTTCTTCCATTATGTCTTTCTCTTTATGGGTCTTCCTTGCTTCTCCTTTTATCCCATTTTCACCTACTCCTCCACTTTCACACCTTCCCTCTCACTGTCTCTGAACTGTTCAGGTCGTTCAGAAAGTGCTTACCTCTGCACGAGGAGAGTAATCCATGGGTGTTGCATATTAAAATAATGAGAGAGTATTAGGGGTGGCCCAACGCCATACCACAGCAATAATCACCTCAGCTGAGTGTATGTGCATGTGTGCAAGCTCCAATGTGTCACTCAATTTTTATGCCTTTTCACACATATACGGTGTCTGCATGTTTGTGCATGCAGGGTTATGCATGTGTTATGAGCATTATTATTCTAAGTTCTGTTTGTATTTCTCCAGGTCTTTGTGCTTTTTACTCTACCTCCTATTTTCTCTGCTCTATTGCTTGGGCAGACTCTGCTCTTCTCTCCTTTTGCTCTTCTCTGCAAATTGCTGCTAACCCCTCCAGCCCTAATTATTTCTGTCAAGCCAAAGGCAACCTTGCCCAATTTGATGCTGCCACTGTGGACTTCCAAAGTGTCTGGAACACAATCATAACATTTCTTTTTCTCACTTCTCTTTCCTCTTCTCTCATGCTCATACTATGTTCCCTTAGTATGGCATACATTTTTTTCCCGGGGCTCTCTCTGCCGTCTGTTTGTGTTTTGGCACTCTTGACATGGTGACAAGGTGTTTTCTCACTTCTTTAGGGTAGGTGTTTTGAGGAAGCCGTTGAGAATCTGGCAGATGATATTTTCCTGCTCCCCTGTCTACAGTGTCTGAAATCCTCTTTCCTTTTGTCTATATTATGAATGTTACTTTATATGATATCCTCCTCCACCTATATTTCTCCAGTTTTAGTGTCAGCTATAGCAACCCAGGCTGATCTCACTGCAGACAGAGAAGTTGAAGGACAAGGAAGTGGAGAAGGACAAGGGAGGATACCTGTCAGGGTGGAGTTCACACCAAATAGCCTCACCTACACAGACAGATTGCTTCTCAAGAAGCACCGCAGGTATGCACATAGACAGACAGTAATGTGCTAGCACCACTCTTAAATATTGTCAAGCATGCAGAGGCTTCTGTCAGGGTGTTCAAGCAATAGATCCTCTGAAAATTGTGCTTAATCCCATCCTCAGTTGTCAGACAAGTAAGTGTTCTTTCATTTACAGGTTACCCTTAGGTAACTCACATTTGTGTGGTCTTATAGCAGCTATGTGGTTTCTATGTGCAACATAAATGTTTTTTCATGTACTTTACAACAGCTTAACATTACACAACCCATAAAACTAAGGGCTTTGACTTTATCTTCCTTAATAACTAATTTACAGGGTGATTTTTCCACTTTTACTGTAATGGTTAAATACTGATGTTTGCCATTGCTAAGTAAAAATCTTTTGTAAATATACTGTATATTCAGTATGCAGCACCATGACTTTACACAGTCAAGTTCGGGCTCCAGGCCAAACTTGGCAAACTCAGCTCAGAGGTCCACATTCCTGAGGTCCGGGGGGGAATATTGTTTTTGCTAATATTAGCAGCTAATCTTTAACTGTGGATTTCAATTCAGCAAAATTGAGCTCCAAAGTTCTCAGAGGTAGTGTTGTTAAGCTGTCCAACAAACCAAATTGATTATGTATTTGGCTTTATCTTCTCAGACAAACAAGGAACCACACATATAATATTTTGACTGTGAGACCTAATTTCATTATCCAGACAAAATTATATTATAAATCAAAAAGCTACAGACAACAGATCCAACTGTGAATCTTCAAAGAGCTGGCTGGTAATACTTCTATATCATATAATTTGGATTAACTACCGGTAATTCCATGTATATTGGAAAGGATACTTTTGTGTCTCAAAAAAAAAAAAAAAATCAGTATATTATAAGATGATATAACAATATCACTTGGACTGTTAAATCTTTGAGCCTTTTAAACGGACACATTTATCATATGCCGTCACTTTTAGAAAAACGTAAGATTGGCACATCCATGCTTAAAGGAATCTGAGTAACTTAGATTCAAGGAGACCTGGGATTTTAAGATAATTTGAGATGGCGCTCTAATTTGTTGATTGCATATAACACCTAAAACAAGCACATGATTTATTCAGAGACTAAGTACATCTGTTTTCGAACACGGCCCCTAACTAGCAAAAGTGGACATGCTAAATACTGTTGTAAGATGGATAAAAAAAAACTCAATGTTAATGTGAAGCTCTTTGTGATCTTGGTAGTTTATTTCCAGGTTGAAATTGTAAGAAGAAAATGTATTTGGGGCATTAGCTTGTACTTTTAGTGCACACTAAAGTAAGCAATACAACTTTGGGATACTATTTCAGGCCTTATTCATTTTTATCTTCAGTGTTTTTAATCATTCAAACACTATCTCATTTGTCGCTCTAACGATCATCAACTGTGCCCATGGACATAAGACAGTTGTAGGGAATTTTTAACTCTTGCACATATAGAAGTCACTTAGTGACAAAGTGAGGTTACTACTTGTCCTGCTGGGAACATCAGGCTTGTCTCCTCACATTTCACACATCTAATCATGCTACTTCAGTTGCTGGAAACACAAATAGACCAATGTGTGTGCACACACACACACACACCTTGTATTGCCACTACACTTTCCCGCCTGTGGTCATCCTACATAACCCACCAGTGTACAAAGCAGTTTCTCAGCACTTATTGTGCAGTTGACTGCCTGAAGGCATGGCTTCAGCAGGTCCCATTATTACAGTCCTTTATTTAAGCAGCTCCTTTTGGGCTGAGTAGCCCACTGGAGAGCAGGCTGGAGGAGAGTGGAGCAGAGTGCAGTTTTAGGCCTGCTGACTGCCTGAGCTGGAGTGGAAGTCCCCAGCTGGAGCAGCCTTTAACTGCGGAATAGACCAGAGACCTAATCTAGAGTGCAATAAGCCTGCAGCAGTGATGGTGGCAGAGCTTAATGGAGAGACAGAGAGGCTGGCTGGCTGGATGGATGGATGGATGGATGGCAGGGAGAAAGATCGAGAGGTTGAATTTTAACAATGATCTTTAATTATAGGGAAGAGAGTGAAGGAGGGGAGGGGGGCAGTGTGGAGGGGGGAAGAGTTTTTAAGAACTAGTTAAAAGAGCATAGCTTTATCGGAGTCATAAACTGTTAAATTTGTGGGGGGCCTAGAGGTTGCAGAAAGCAAGCCACGGTCCTTACGGCTGGGTGGGTGGCTATGGTTTCCTGAGCTCATTTAGCAGTGGGGTAAGTGAATGCTTTTTTTCCATTTTTGTTTGAGGCAATGGACCTTGTAATATAAGTCTGCACGGGAATAGAACCAAGATTGGAACTGGCAGCCTACCAATATCTGTACCTGATCTGAGTGCACCTGTTCAGGTTTGATGTCATGTTGGAGTTATAACTTCTCTAAAGCAAGCAAAAAGATCTTCAGCCTATGGATTACCAACAAGGAATATGCAGTACGCTGACTTATATAAAGGCAAAGAAAAGGTAAAAGACAGACATTCAGGGAGACACAGTTGTCGGTGTGCACCAAACACTGGCCTTATTATGACCATAGAGCCTTTATTGGCTTATTGAATGCATTCCAATGGGATAATAATGTTGGATTCAAAGTTGTAAGAGAAAATGGCAAATAAGGACATAGCCATTAGTTAACAAAAATAAAGTAATTTTCTAATTTTTAAGCATCCACAGAAAAGGTAATGAGTGTGTATTCACACCTGAGTTGCACCAGTATAAGTAGTTTCACACTTAATCATGCAATATATGAAAATAACATAATAAAATAAAATAGGTGTAAGTGGTATAAAACAGCAACACGTGTGCTTTTGTGCAGTAGGTAAAAACCTTAAAAATTAATCAAAGACAAATGTGGTTTTAAGACGATGAAATTTTACTGCTTATTTCTAAGGAGAAAGTTTTTTTTTTTTTTTTTTACCAAGCTGTGATTCCACTTGGAAGATGTTTAAAAGGAAACAAGTTGAAGATCTGATGGTAGTTGCTAAAAGGTTTGAGATATAAATACAGTACATAACAAGATCTCCTTTTTTCCTATGTGTCTTGACCAATATTTGTACATAGTCTCTCCAGAAATACTGTAGATATATAGCTTTTATTTTTTTGGAGTACTTTGTTGTTCTGAAGAAAAATCTGCTTTGACTGGTCAAAAGCAACCAATTTGACCTATGGTGTTGAGTTTCTTAGGACCAAAATTTCAGCTTTGAGTACAGAAGCTGCAGCTTATGTTGGTAAAATAAGGTCAAAATATCCATTATATATGGGGATGGCTTCTATAAAGCACTTTTGGCACAAATGTCAAATTTGATTGAGTTAACCTTTGTCCACATACAGTACTATATAGCAAATTTAACAGCAACAGTGTTCCCATTTCTCTTGCTTTTATTTTTCTTTATTGCATAGGGTGTCAAAAGTATTCCCATTTGTCTTTGAGGTGTTGTCTTTAAATAGTAAAATATCTTTCCAAAAATTTAAGCTGTTAAGCAAAGAGAGAATGTATTTTACATAATGTCCCAATATACCATTCCGTCAATACCAACATTTGAAAAGTAGTCTCTAATAAGCATCTAAGTAATATGTTGTAAATCTGTAGTTAATTTTTCACTTTTAGAGAGAATTGCACCTTACAGGGTATAGGGTATTGTGGCACGTATTGAAATTCTTCCTCAATAAACCTTCATCACAATTTATTTTGACTTTAGACACATGATAAACATCTGTTTTTTTTTCCTCTACTGGCAACATATTGTATCTTTTTCATACAATTAAATAGTTCTGCATCATTTATTATATATAATCTGTATTAGGATGAATGAATTCAAACATGTATTCCTGAAAAAGGTGAAAATGTAAGATGAGAGGATGACAAAACCAACGTTTCTTCTTGCTGTGCAAAGGAAAAAGCCTAAATGCAAACAGCCCAAGGCTAGTGAGGCTTCTGCATGTAAAGTACTGTGTTTGTAAGGAGAAAAGGGTGGATGGATGGTGCTAAAAGAAGAAGGGATGTAAGTGTCAAGAAGAATGTACTCCTGGAATTACAAATAATATAGAGATTATGAGGATATGGACTAAGCGAGAGATGAGCTTTGAGGTCTCACTGCGTTTGCTAAGATTAGACGTTATAGTGGTGGGCAGTGTTAAGGTCTCAAGTTTACTGTTTCAGTGGGGCTACAACAGAATTAAGGTCTCTTTATACCTTTATTTTTCCCTGCTTGTAGGGAGCTGAGTGCCCACAGTTTCATTTGTTCTAAAAAAGCTTCCAGTTTGGTCTGGTGTGCAGTATACAGTATGCGTTCCTGATCTCACATTCCACTCTATTTGACTATTTGGTTTTTCCTACAAATTGTCATGTATTTTCCAAAGGCTCAAAAAATTTTGGGATGCATGCAAACATCTGATTTGGGTCTACACTCACCCTGACAGACTGTAATGGATGCTATACAGTACCTAATGTTGCGATTGATTGTCTTACAAACAGTGTACTCTCATAAAGAAAAAAAGAAATACAGCCCACAACATGGCTCAGGTAAACTGAGTTATGCTTTTCTTCTGTGCTTAGTGAAGCATTTTTATTATATGTTAGGTTTCTGGATCATATTTTTTGATATTATTCCTGTGATCTTGACCAGTGTTGGACTCACACTGATACTTATAATTATAATTATGGCTCATCTCTAAGACAAATAAGCTAATTTTTACTCAGTCTGCTGTATGTGATTCTTTTGTCTGGACTGTAGCCCAGGGTGCTGTGGGTTTGTGTTTTATTTTTATTGAATGCAGTATTTATTTATATCTTTATTTCCTTATTTGTTAACAGAACACCAATTGAAACATATGTGCCTTTGTCGGCTTTGGCTGCAGATTCAAAATCACTACCTGAACTTAACATTGAGGAGGAGGTCAGCCTAACAGGTAATATAATGCATGCACGCAGTTACATATAAATACATGTCTCTATTTGCATGAACACCATGTCATGCTAAATCAGGATGTTAGCATTGGTGTCTTGTTGCACACTTTACCTTTATGATACACATACACAAACTCAGAGGAACACAACCTAGGGCTGAATAGAAAAATAGAAAGACTTACATGTACACTCTCTGTCTCTCGCGCACACACACACGCACACACACACACACACACACACACACACACACACACACACATACACAATAGACAATGTAAAAAAAATAAATAAAAAATAAAAAAATCCCTCTCAGTGGGTTTGAGGAATCAGTGCTTGGCCATCCATCCGTGGTGGTGTGATGTGTAATCACTGACTGTGATTGTGTGGGCAGAGGGTTGTTCGAGGCAGCTCATGCCTGACAGGTTACACTCTGCTTGGGTAAGAAAAGGAGCTTGGGGGTGGGTGGGGGGTTGTTAGGGGTTAGGGGTCGACCTCTAGTCTCAAGCTCACGGCATGGAGCTCATCACTCGGGGGGACTGTCCCATCCATCAGGAGTCAAGAGCAGTGTTATCTGTCCCTATCCAAACCATCAGTCAACTGCGTCTCCTCACTTCAATCAACCGCAGTAATTCCAAACTTGTTAAGATCTGCACGTCTTTGCTTCCCCTATTCCCCTTTCTCCCAAACCTCCCATAGTCTTTCAGGTTCTGTCTGTTTCCCCAAAGAAAATAATTTGATCTCAGGAAACTACACAAATTTGGAAATTTCTTGTGGCTTAGAGGTCTAATGTGCATATTATAAAATGCTCTAGTAAATCAGACATGGCTAACGACAGTCTGAAAACTCACACACTTGAAACAGCTGTTGTCCCCTAGTTCAACATTTATAGATAAGCAGCTTTGTACCTTTATCTTCGCTTTCTCTTTCTGCCCCAGTATCTTCAATAATGCCTCCATTCTATTCAGTTCCATACATTAAAATCACCATTTTCTCAAGGTTGAAATTCACACATCACACAAAAGATTATACTGTGTACACTTTACAATACAGCTGTACAATACAGTGAAAAAAATAGTACTATTATTATTTTTAACATCTTCGTCATCGTTTAAAAAAAGTCTATTACAATCATGATTGTCAACATTGTAAGGCAAGTGTCAAGAAATTAAAAATTGTTTCTCATCTGAGGAACAAGATTTTGGGCCCATTTGCTATAGCACTATGGAGTTTTATATTTTATATAATATTTTATTGTTATTAAATTAATTTCATTGTCATTCAATTTACATCTTGGAACTACGTTGTTGTTTTGGGATTTGAATATTTTGCAATAATTAAACTTTTTTTGGCTCCTCTCTTCATGGGTCACTACAGCAGATCATTTGTCTCCATCTTGCCCTATCCTATACAAAATGTCACTTACTTTAAAGTCGCTAACTTCAGATAACTGGACCATTTGTTGTGGTTTTATAGCCACATTGATAGGAAGATGCCCTGTGCCCTGCTCTAGGAGTCTTAACCATGACCTTTTTTTTATGAAAAATTCTCATTAACCCAATAATAATAAAAACCCAACATTAAACCAGTATGTTGACAGTTCCTCAATCTGTAGTTAATGTGCTTATTTCAGTTTCCGAATATACCCATCTTTGTTTACAAAAGACACAATCATTCATGTCATGATTTTAAATCCTTTGCTCACAATTTAATAATTGATATTTAATTGTTTTAGTGATATGCAAATGAGAGGAAGGCAGCTGTGACTTTGGGAAATGCAGAGCTGTTTGGTAGCTGATAAACTATTCCTGCCACCTGTTCCAAACTTTCCCACCACATGCCAATTACAACAGGTTGCAGCATTTCTTCTCCTCCCCTGCCTTTAAATATGAAGGCAGGCAATGTGTGTGTCCATAAATGATGAATGACGAGAAGCCCTTTTCTGGCGTCATGTCAGGAGCACTCCTTTGTTTTAAATTCTAATGTTCCTGATCTGTCAGACCCATTTAGTGATGTGATTGGAGGATTATTTTCAAGAGAAAGATAGAGAGGGATGGAAGTGTCATGCACAGGTAATTTCAAAGTGGTAAAAAAAAGAGACAGAAAAACAGAGTGAAAAACTTCCATCACAGAAAAAAAGGAGATCATATCGACCACATTTTTAATATGCTGTCTGTGTATGCCTAAATAACCATGTAAACTAAAAATTCACATAGATAATCACATAGTCATGCATGTACTGCAGACAACAGCATACATCTACTGTCATTTGAGCAGCAGAGAAGTGTCCTCACAGCATAGTGCCATCCTCTGCTTTCATCCCCCGATGCATGGACAACATCTACTGAAACACGATAATGCATTGCTAAAAACACATGTGTAAAGCTTTCTGTGATTCTATGGCCTATAGTCCCAGGAGTAAGAAAGGATAAGAAAACACATTTCCTTGCTGCTATCAAGGCAAACACAATGCTTTGATTGTGATAAGGCACACAGGAAGCAATGTAAGCCCACTCACATGTGGCAAAAAAAATTATTTTATCTAGAAGAAGGAACATTTTGTAAAAAGTGACGTTAAAATGTCTCCCTGAAAGTTAGGCTAATGTGAAGCTGAGTCTTGGAGGTGAAATAAGACTGTCCTTTCCACAACAAAGAAATTTGTGTTACAGCAGCAGACATAGTAACAAAGTCAAGAAAATAAATAGTTAGCATGCATACATACCAGTGGTGTTTGCTGGTCTTTGAAATAGGGGATGTTCATTTCAGGCCCAGTTATTTATACATAAATTCTGTCATAGAGATCAACTGAAGCTGAGTGTCACAAGATCTGTGATAAAGAGCTGATTCTGAACAAATTACTTATATAGTGGATTGTGTTCTAGCATACTTTTAGTAATGAAATGTAAATACAGCAGTACATATTTGACCATTTATGACATTTTAGAGGAAGCAGAGCTTCCATTGCTGCCATAGAATCGCTTCTGATACATTCGTATGTATATATACACACAGTACTGTTATTTTTATGTTAGAATGATGTGACTGACCAATGACTGAAAGTTGGTCTATTTTATATTAGCGAACTGTCAACGAGGCCACACTAAATACTTGACACTTTAACATGTAGAAGCTGTGTTGTATGTATGTATGTATATATGTGTATATATATATACATATATATATATATAATGTGTGTGTGGGTGTATTTGTGTGTGTTTATACACATCCCTAAATGTATCCCTATGCATCTGATAAACCACTGAAATATAATGTTTTCCCACTTTCCCAGAAAATGTAATCAAAACCTGGTCTTAAAGTTTTTAGCTATGCTGCTCACAGAAACAGACAGACAACCAGACATACATGGACAGAAACATAACCTCCTTGGTGGAATTAATTACACGTTTTCCTTCTCACTGTTGCTTTACTTATATTGCAACACTCAACAGGATTCTCTCCCTCTTCCCCCATCTTGATGTGTCTGTATGTGCATCTGTCTGTGTTTATAGCTCAGGAGGAAGATTTTCGTCTATACTATGCATCATTGTTTGCTGTCCCTGTCAGCAGGGGCAAGGCTCAGCCTCAGATTACCACACCTGAATCGTGCCTTGTAATAGAAGTCCAGGATGAGGTGAGACAAACTGCTGCATTTTATTTTAACAGAATTGTTTTACCTACATGAACTTGCATATTGAATGTAGACAGAGCATGCAGGGAGTAAAGTCACACAAGACCGTAACAGCATGTCCTTTGTTACTATTTGTATCTCGCTGTCTCATTCACCATTCTTTTCATTTTCTGTAGACAGATAGAAATATAAATGGAGACTGTGCAGAACAGAGGATGAACATCAACACAGAGTAAGCCCCAGTTTCAAAGGGTTTCTACTTTGACCTTAACAAACCAACAACCTAACCCCCCCCCCCTTTTGTTTTTCTGTGTGACAAAAGTGTCATCTTTGTCACAGAGGTAAAAATGGTGGACCCAAATGCAGGTTGCAAAAAGTTCCAAAAAAAGAAAGAAAACCTAACAAAAGGCAAAAAGTAAAACAGAAAAACCTTAACACACAAGGAGTCGGAATACAGCTAACAAGACTGGGAAATGCATGGAAAAAGTACAGAAACAAAGTGACCTGATGCAAACAAATAAACCAACAAAGACACTTGGGAGCAAAGAGAATAAATACATTAGGGCCTTGTTTAGACTGGAGCCCAAAGAAAAATGTAATATGATGCATCTTGTTGTGAATATCTTTATCTTGACCTTAATAAAAAGTAGTTTTGTGAAGATTTGGTAGGAAAAGAGTACAACCCTACTAGCATGCACTAACAGTCAGTCCGTATATATTTAATACTGAATCGATTGATTAATAAACTTTTAACAATGTTATTAATACTTCAAAGCAATTTCCAGATATGACAGGGACCAACAGAAATATAACAAATAAACAAAATAATTTATAAAAAATCCCTTTTAAATGTCTAGTTCATCTATTCAAAATGACATATGATGTAAGATTTTGCTTTTTTCAGTTTGTATTGTGGATTAGGTTGCAATAGTTGGTGATCTTTAAAAAGTGAGTCCACATATAGAACTCCCTTTAAGTATAACAATGACACGTGTTAGGAAAGTTATGTACTGTATAGCCATTAACAGGTGGACATGCATTCTACCATTCCACACACAGGGTTGCCTTGTCTGCGCAGGTATCCAACAATGGAAGAATACAGATACCCCAAATGCCCTTGGCCAGTGAGGTGCCCTCAAGAGTCAGCCCATCCTCTCTGGGTCCACCACATCCACCATCCAGACAGTGTGGATCACCAACGAAACCTAAACCCACTCACAGGCTCCAACCATCTAAGGCTCAGACTTCAAAAGCAAAGCACTCAATGAAATGTAAGCCATGCATTTTCTTGTAAAGATGAGCTGATGGGGAAATATTTTTGCTTTTTCTTTTGAGAAAGTAGATGCAACAGTCTAACATTATAAGATTGCTGTATTTTAAATTGCTCTGTGGCTGATGAGCACTGTGGCTGTGGCTGATGAGTTTATGAGCACAAATATTAACACATCCTGAAATAACCTTATTTTTGGACCAACACATACTTTATAGTCTATTGTGTAGTAATCTACTGTATTCCCTTGGAATGAAAATGCTAAACATGTCAGTCAATGAAGGAAAATATAGCCTTGGTATACAGTTTGTCCATGCTACATAAACACTTGCAGCTGCAACACCAAAGAAATTATAATGATACATTTATTTTGACATAAAATGAAAGAGTGGGGTTGTAGAACAGTCTCTGTAAAGTTGATTAGCAGATATGTCTCCTTTCTGGCCCATGAAAATGCATATTGTGTGAGTCAGGAGGAGTTGTGGTGTTATAGATGTTCCTGTTTAAGGTTAGATGCCTCAGCAGCTTAGTGATGTATGATGTGAATTGTTTTTATTCAAATACCTCCTCATCTCCTGTGGTGATGCAGGGGTCATCCTGTTCCCTGACTGTGCAGCTGCTTCATGCAGCACTTGTTTGTTTATGTTTACAACTGTCTTTCCAAACAAGTGCCAGAACAAGTCTGTCCATCATGTTTGTTACCAGAAACATGTAGGTTAACTGAGGACTAAATGTAGATGTTTTGTTCTCAATGCATGATTACACTGATTCTGTTTAGTCATAGCCCAGACGTGATGAAGTGAAGATTATTTACAGGCCTTTAAATACAATTGAGAGTTGATTTCTTTAAGTATGTCAATAATGGCATAATCTGCCGTTAATTATTTGAATATGCTGTTGCAAAGGCTGTTGAGGGTTATTGCCCGGAATTGTTTAGAATTGAGCATGTATTGTGAAACATCTAGCAGTGCTGTGGAACACATTTTAGTATTTCTAATTTCATATCACATAGTGAGCAAAAGACAGCATTACAAACAGAAAAAAATGATTTTCTTATACTGTACATATTTTGATGAACTTTATGTGCTTCTCTTCCCAAAAGATAGTGGAGAGAGACATGAAACATAGTGTGAGAGACATCTTTCACTTTTTGTTTTTAGTTAAATCCTGCACAGCATCAAAAGGCTGAGTCTGTGGAAAGAAAAATCAAAGATTTGGAATAGATAGGTCACCTTTGCAGCTTTGTATAACTGCAGCGCTTTGGTTAATTGGTGAATGAGACAAGTGTTGGTTATAGAGCACTGAATGCAGGACAGTCATGTTGAAAGGCTCTGCAAGGAAATGGTGCAATCAGGAAGCAGGATGACCACTGGGACCATTACCACAAGGGAGGGTAAAGAGAGATTTTAATAAGAACAGTTCACATCATACCTCACTAAGCTGCTGGATCTATGAACCTAACATAGTAACATTTACAACACCACATCTCTCAACTGACACACATTATACTTTACTTTACAGTGACAGTCAAACTTTTACAACCTGACTATTATTTCTTTACAAGGCTAATTTCTCCTTGCATATTTAGCTTTTGTATCTCTAGGTAATACAGTAAAACCACAAAATACTGTATGTTTGCATACATTTGAAGTTTTTCATGTTTGTCTTTCTTCTTGAAGTACATTTACAGTAAAAACCCAATACTCTAACCTTACAACCATTAGTTGGCACATGACCAGATTTACTCGTCAGCCCCAAAACAGAAATGAGAGGTAGTTTGTGGTTAAGCCTATGATTTGACTAAAGTGAATAGAAAGTGTGACAAAATTTTTCTCATGAACATTCAAATTCAGGCAGTGTGTTGAATTTTGGCCACACTGAAATAAAAGGTTAAACAATATAGTCATGTTTTTACATTATGTTGTAGTGTAGTTATAGTCAAGAAAAGATCACAATTCAGTATACTAACACATTCTTATTTTTTGTGCAGCTTCACCCTCTATGCCACCAGCATGCCCCGCTACTAAGACTCCTAGGACTTCACAGGCATCCATCAAGACACCGGCCTCAAATTCACCAAAGCCCATGTGTTACTCCACTGTGAACAAATCAAATGCTGACCATGGGTCCTCGTCACCAAATTCCCAGGATAAGATCCTTAAATCCCCTTGCTCCCACTTTTCTATTACACCTGATGGTTCTCTTCACCTGCATCTCTCTCCTTGTCCGTCACTTAGATCTACATTTTCAGTCTCACCATCAAGCTCTGCTGAGTCACCTTTGTTGCCCAGAGTTAACAGTTCAACCCCATTACACCAAAGCTCAGACTCATCTCTGCTGCCAGATCAGCCTCAGTCTTCCAATATATTACCCAAACCAATCTCATCCCTAAAGCTTTCTCAATCACCACCAAGTAATCTGTATTGCCCAAAGCAATCCCAACATCCCTTATGTGAACCAGAGTCCCTCCTGTCTGAAAATCAACTTCAGTTTCCTCAGGCCAACACGCCAAACCCACAACCAAAATCCCTGGAACCAAATCACTCACAGACAAACCCAGTGCCATTCACTGCAACTGTAAAGACTCCATCAAGTGTATCTCTGTTTAATGAGTCCCTTCCAGATGCAAATTTGATATTTAAGTCAATTCCAACATATGGGGATGCTCCAGTTTTACTGTCCACAGCCTTTATCTCTAGTAGCCACAAATCAACTCTTTCTCATCAAGTCACAGAGTGTATCCCATCACTTTCATCACATCTTTTGAATGTAAACCAGAATCTTTCTTTAGCTGTGAAAATGAAGAAGGAAGAGGAGCTATCAATTGGTAAGTGAACTGTGATAATGAGCATATGTGGGTGGATGGTTGTGTCCATATCTGTTCATCTACTATTTTTTGTATCTCTTCAGGACCTTTTCTGTTATAAACACCAAAGCTCGGTCCTAATCAGACAGATCTAAATTTTTGAGGCCCTGTTTAAAGTTAGTATTAAGATGTAAATTGTGGTTAGGTTAAGGTTAGGGTCTAGCATTACCTGGTCATGGTTTAGGTTAAAGAGAAGGCTTAAGTTTGGTTGTTTAAATTAATGGAAGCACTGTGAAAGCAGTCCATAAAAAGAATAGCTATACAAACCTGTGTGTGAATGTGTGTGTGTTTTAAACAATTTAACTAGTAAAATGATCATTTTAATGTTGGCAGTGACTACAATTAAGAATATGAGGTGCTATGTCTCTTCCCATCACCAAGAGTATATGACAACGCAATTTGCATTTAGGTGTTCTTCTACATTAATAAACATGCAGGGGATGCAGTTTCATGTTTGGTTTGAGTTACTTTTCTCCCCATGAAAGATTTCTCAGAATTCAAAATGTGTTTGGCAATTTACACTCCATATGATTAACAACTTTCCACATCTTTTTAGTAATTGGTAGGAAGTTCTCATGTCAGACATTCAAATTTGAAATAATTGCACTGACTAAGAAGGTGGAAAAAATTTGTGACTGTCAAAGTCTCTAGACTGGCATGCATTAATGTCCAAGTAACCATTTGAAGTTTCTTAAGGTTTAGACACAATTATATGCCAGTATGCCAGTATGACACCTGCACTCCATTGCTGAGGTTTTAGCCTATACGTTGATTTGATTTTAGTGAATTATTCAGAGGCTAATTAATAATTTCCATAGGCCAATAGGAAGAGAAAGACAGAGAAATGTATTCACAACTTGAAAGCACAGGTCTTTGCAGTAAAGAGATTTCCAACAAAACATATTTCATGCCTCTTTTTGCCATAACACAGTTCTCATTGCCCAGGGAGTTTATACAAACAAAATATATCTCAAGAGTGATGGCTCCCTTTAATTTCACAGAACCGATTTAGGCCAAACCATAAAAAAAGTTGTCATTGGTGCCTTTTAGGAGCATTACATGATCTTGCATTCATTTCCTGCATGGGGATTTATGCTAACCATTACTCTGAAAACCCCAATTTCAATAATTGGCCCCACATTTCACCGCCCGTCCCTAATTGCTCTCAGTTGTGGTAATGCAGTGTCCCAGTTGGACAAGTGTTTCCAGTTAACTCATCTTCAGTCCAAAGTTTGTCCCCAAACACAAACTATAACACACACAGTATTTTATAAGAGCAGACGCATACGTGCAAGAGCATACACATGCTAAAATACTTTTTTTGCAGACACCTAAGTTTGCATTGCATATTGAGAACCTTTATGTTTTTTGAGATGTTATTGGTGTCTCTTAATAATTAAAAATACTGTCAAAATCTGAGTTTTAAATAACATTAAAATGAGAAACAAAACAGAACAAAACTGTTTTACAGTATGGACTGTTCAATGTCCTATTGGTCTTTCTTGTTAGATCTGCTTGTTGGCTTCACCCCTCCGCCTCTAATCATTAATCATATTTTTGCTTTCCCTTATCTTTTGCATTCTTCACTTCCTTTTCTTCCTACAGCTCTTTGACTAGTGTAGATGTCTGCTTTATTAGCTTGTTGGAGCTTGATGCATGTGTGAAAATGTCAAGGACACATCATATTTTAAATGGGGGGGGGAGAAAATGTTGCTTCAGAGGTTGTAAGCATAATAAATCAAGGACAACTGATGTGCTCCTACAATTCTCCTCCAAAGTTGAGACAACTTTGAGCCATATAAATACAATGAGCTTCATTAAATCACAATAGAATTTGTTGAAAACATTTACAGCTTAAATTTTAATTCTAAACACTGTGTGTCTTTTATTATCTTAATTTATGTACTGTATGTCTGCCTTTTTTAAGAAGACAGTGGAGATGAAATGTCAAGTGATAGTCTGGTTCTGGCTGCACACGTGGAAGGCTCCTTAGATGAAGAAGCAGAGACGCACGGACATTTAACCAGAGGGAGATCCAGAGAAGTAGAACAGCAACATTCTGCCACATCTCATTCTGGAGATTCCTTTGTTCCTTCAGATGATGAAATAGTAAAAGAGCTGCTGACTGATGAGCCAGAACAGCTGTCAGAAACATCCATGGTAACATATTTTCACACTCCCACATAGTTTTTGATTTTTTTCTGTGATAAAACCCTGTATTAGAGACATGTAGTGGCTGTAATTTCTTGAAAGTTTTAGCAAAGTAACATTATTCAGTTCAACAGTAAATACGTATTTAAAGGGTTGTCAAGCTCACAATAAGCCAACAATATAAAAGATTTCACTGCCAGTGAACATTCGATCAACTATTGATTTGAATATTTAACAATGTAGAACACTTTTCAGGATAATCGAAGACACTGTGAGAGTAAAATCATGAAACATTACATTACAAAGAATGAAACACATAACATATAAAACACAACATTAGTCACACATTAATTCATAATAAATGAGTGGGTTTTGATCAGTGAATTGAAAGTAACAGGTCTGTACACAGGTCTGGTGAAACAGGGCTGCGTAGTGCTCTGTTCTCACAGGTTCTGTGTTTGTCCTTGTGTGGTGGAGACTACAGGTCTGCATCTGACACTTATGTTCCTCAAAAAAAAGGCCAAAAGAGTAGCTGTAGGGTTAATCTCAGAAAGTATGATATAATTGACCAAGTGTGACTTTTCTAAAGTAGTAATGTAACATCAAGGCAAAACATTGTTCACATATACAGCAACCTGATTAAAGCAAGTGTAGGTTTTGATTGCATGATAATTGCATGATAATTACTTTGCTGGATTATAATTAATACTATTGCAGTCATGAAAAACATTTGGTTGCCAATAAATCAACAAATGTATTCCCTAAAAGTATGTGGTAGTCATATTCTAACTTGCTAAAACTTTCAAATATTTCAAGGGCAGGTAATAAAGGGAATACATTTTCGAAGTTGTAGAAGTTTTAGATCCACATCATTATACTGAGCGTAATAACTCCATAGAACAAGAAGATTTAGTAGCATACAGTGAGTTTCTTATTGTCACTGACCTGATCATTAGATAACATTTGTATCACACTAATCACTTTGCATTATTCATCCACGGCTCTGAGACACCTAAGGCTGTGGTGTTAAAGCTGGTACTCACATTGCTGGAAGAAAAGAGACACAGGATGAATTAAACAGACAACCTCCTGAATGGTCCCAAATGATGCATTGCCTCTTTAATGGCATGAATCCTTTATGCTGCGACAGAGGAATGAAAAAATAGGTAGTAGGGTAGAGCTTTATTAAAAAGCTGGAGCAAAATGAGGTTCATGATTGTGAAGATGGTGGTTATCTGTGGCCCATGCACCTAAATCAAACTGCTTCTAATATGATTAGATAATGATTAGGTGATTTTTTTTCCCCGTCTCCCTCCTTCCCTTCCTCTCTTTCTCTCTCTCTCTCTCTCTCTGTCTCTGTCTTCGGATGTGATATTTTTTCCTGTCTTATCTTCTTGGCTCTGCATTTCTCCATCTATTTATTTTTCATCTTTTATCACTATATATTTTCTGATTCTTTTACTTCTCCCTCTCTTTAGTTCTGGCATCGATATTGTTATGTGCTGACATTGATCAGCACAAAGACAATCACAGTTTTTTCCTGATACCCAGTATCATTGTGCGATTGTCAAGCTGCTCTTCCTTGTTTTTGCCGTCTCCTTCTTGACATTCTCCATTCTTGCTCCTACCTCACTCTGAGCAACACTATTCCCACATGCCTTCCTTCCTATTATTTCCTGGCCCATCTGTATTGACTTTCATTGCTGTGGCTAGCATGCAAATGCATCAGATCTAATCTTAACTAAACAGAGCTTCCTTATTTTACACCCATCTCACAGGAGGACACTTGTGTGGGAAGAACAGCGAGCCCACCAGGGCGTTGTGAGATGCTCTCTCCAGCTCCAGGGGTTAATTAAAAATCAATTCATCAAGTGGAAACAAAGGAAACAGGGAGAGAGCAGAATAATCCCAAACATAAGAAACCGGCTCATCAAAATGCATTTACTGAGCCAAAAATGAAAAACATATACATTTTAACATTGCTTGACTGAACAAGAGTTTAATTGAAATTAAATTTCAGTTTGTCCTTGAAAACTGATTTTGTTAGGACAGAAATAAAACTCCAACGATGAGACTAAATAATTAATTTCCTTTTCCCCTGCACTTTCTTTACCCATGTCCTCCCCTTCCCCACAATACACCATCCATTCCATCCCCCTTTTCAACCTTCTCCATAAATTATTTCTCCCTTCTAACATTGTTTTTTTTTTTTTTTTGCCTCACTTCCACTTTTTCCATTTTTATACTTCTCCATCCTTCCTTCCATCCCTCCATCTGTTTCCATTTCCTCATAGGTGATGCCCTACTGGAGTGGTGGGTCAGAGGAATCTTGTGATGTGGCGGTTTTATCTCTCAGTCTGGATTTGAGTCCTGGTCACTCTGACACAAGAGAAAGCAAATACTGTGACCCACTGCAAACACACCAAACTTCAACACACGAGTCAGACCCAACAGGTAGGTTAAAGCAAGGTGTGTTAACATACTCATAAGTGTGTACATTGTTATGCACCTTTGTTGTAGAACATTTTTAGGTTTTTTTTGGCCAGTCTTTCTTATAAATTGCAGCAGAAGATGCCATAGCAGGTTTTGTGCTTCAAGAGATTAGATTGTAAAGATTACCTCAGTGTCCAACTTTTGCTTGGAGATACTTTCCAATTTGCAAGCGTTGCTCATATCACAAAGGCCTCGTAATAGGATTTAGAACAAATATGTAGAAACGGAGAGCTTACAAGAGAGATGAAAATGAGTTTTAAACCCAGAGGAGTGTTGCCTGCTTGCTTGAAATGGAGAGATGGGGGACAGCACTAATTTACCACCAGTGAGTCCAAGGGGAGCTTTCTTAAGATTCCATTTTTTTTATCTTTGTGTCTTTGTGCACATTTGTGTGCATCTTTTTCTAAGATATGTGAACTTATATTCAATGTACCCTTTTGTTAGATTGTAGCTGTTGTCTAGTTCAGTTAACACTAGTATCTCAGTACCCCTATTGCATGATAATTTTATCGCAATGAGTTCTAACTCCACAGTTTCTTTGCAATGCTCCTGGTTCTTTTCACTGTCACATTTCACCTTGAGCTACTGTACATCCAAGAAATATTATTTACAAAATGGTTTTTAAGTGTTCTGGTTCTAGCAGTGTCTTGTAGACCACAGTGAGGCTATTGAGAAAAAAATGCTAAATATTAGTATCTGTGATTGCAGCATGGGCACTCAATCCTGTAATGATAATTTAAATCAGCCAGTGGTGTGACGTTGTTTTAGCATGTCTGGATGGATGCCTAGCCTGCATGCATCTCCAAATTGCGTCAGAGTTAAAGTTAATAATATCTGGACTCACTGTGAACCAGCCAGATTCCACAATTTATCTGGAAACACTGTTCTTTACCCCTGTTGCTCTTATCCAAGGCTTATTGATAACATATTTTAAACAACAGGCTGCTTTTTTGAAACAGCAATTTCCAAATTCACATTTGTAATTCATATTTTGTTTTAAGTAAATTTGGTCTGGAAAAAAAATTAACCCCATCATCATTTTCCCTTCTCTGGTGTTAAAGCCAATTCTTTCTCAATTTCATTGTCAAGCCTGTGTTAAATGAAAGGGGTTGACAGTGAGACTCCCACAAGGGCACAACTTACTATCCATGCACCATGCAGCCAGCCGCTCGTCAAACCCCTGTACTGTCTGTGCCACCATCGTTAAAGCTCCAAAGTTAATGAGAGAGAAAGGTTAGAGAGGATGAATATCACCTTGACAACACTCCACATTCATTTATGTCTCTCCATCCCTCCATCTGTCTCCACTATTTTTTCTCTTTTTTCCCAGACAGGGCTGAGGTCCAAAAGGTGTAAAATGTCTCCTGCTCTACCTCTCCACCTCGCTTCTCCTTTTTGCTCTCACTCCTTGTCACCTGGTCAGTCAGAAAATGAGGTTGTTAGTCTGTAGTTTCAGACTTGTGTTCATCCAATCAGAAAGAGAGAGAAGGAGATGGGGAGCAGACAAAAAACCTCCATAGACAGAGAGAGAAGGTATTTTGGCAGCTGTATGAAGAGACAGATAGGAAGATGCTGAAAAGCAGAAAGAAAAAACAAATGAAAGAAAGACAGACAGGCACCCATACAGACAAAGAAAACAGTGAAAAAGCTCCAGATCAACATATGGACTTAATTGCTGTGGTATATTTATGTTTTGTTGTTTTTAACTTCTGTTTTCCCAAAATGTTTAATTTCTTGTGATGAGAGCTGTCTGACTCCTCTCATCCTCTCACACCTTTCATTTGCTGATGATTTAGACTAGTTACTAAGACCCTCCAACTGGTCAATATTATTTATTGATTGGCTTACCACTGGAGAGAAATTGCATTGTGGCTGTCAGGACTGCCTGAACATGCTTGTTAGCAATATTGCTTTAGTATAGATGCTGCTCTTGGATGGACAAATCAATTTTTTCTAGCCAATATATATGATGTATAATCTATTTATAGGTTTTATATCCTACTTTTAGTTTGTTTTAGTGACCGTGAAAATAAATAATGTAGAGCCAGAGCCTGACAATCATTCCATATGTTGAGTTTTGTAAAATCACACCATGTAAGGTTATATTTTGTATGTATTACTATTTTAATTTACTTGCCATACATCAGACATTTAAACATCTGACAGCAGCATCACAGTGCTTGATCAGTATATTTGGATTCCATTTATCTTGTCTGTAAAGGGACACAAAAGCAGGTGGATAGAGTTAATAGGATGCTTTCAAAGCAGGGCCAGTAATTAGTGGAGTTGTTAATTGGACAATCGATCATTCAGTTTATTATTCAAAATGACTTTTTTTTTTTTCTAAAAGTTTTATGTTTCTAGCATCTGTTACACTAACGACCAGTGGTCAATAGTTTAAATACTGGCCAAAGGAAACAGGTTTAGGTCAATTTAAAAATAATTAAGTCAATTGAATCCCAATTTTCCTGTTGCACTGGAAGTAAATGACACCTTGAAAGTTGCTGAAAACATCGACTTGAGGTGCTTTTGATTGTGGCAAAACCATGTGAAACAAATTGTTATTGCATCCTATGATGCATCATCAGGGCAACACTGTTGTACACAGTAGTGCACACAGAATTATATTAGAATGGTATGAAAGAAAAAAATCCAAACAAAGAAGACAGGCTGGTTGATCAGAGATTCATACTAATGCAAGATAATGACTCGAAACAGTAGATAAAAAGAAACTAACTGTTGGTGTTTCATGTTGAGGAACCGCACAGACCAAAACATATGGTGCTGGTTTGTGATGAACTGGAAAAAAGAGTGAAAACAAAGCAAATTACAAGTGCAACACTTTCCATTTTTGAAAAAAAAAAAAAAAAAAACTTACAAAAGAATAGCTTGGCAAACTTTTAATTCCCTTTATTTTTGTTATTCCAAACAACACAAATCCTTAATGTCAAGGATCTTCCTCAAGTAAATGTAAAAACAGAGAGCATGGCGCTTTTTAACTATAGATATCAGAAAGAACTGGAATATACTGTGGTGCGATATATTTAATTGTTGGTGTATATATGGCTGTTCTTTGAGAGTTTTTCTTTCACTCACTTTTCTTCACATTTTGTATTTATCTCTCCCTCTTTTTCTGGGCCAGACTCTCATGGACCACGCAGTCGCTTCAGAGTGTACACTGAGAGGCACCTGGTTTTCAAAATGATGGACAACCACGTGCAGCCAAGTGAAATTCAAATGCGCTCAGCCACAACCTCCAGCAGAGGAGAAATATCTGCAAATGAACTAGGAACATCTGGTAAGTGTATGTGTGTCTGCGTCTATGCATGCTTGTGTGTGGTTTTGTCTGTGGGACTGTGTAAACATTTTCAGGCACACTGAGCTCTCTACCTCTTACTGATTGATGCTCAAACTCACAGTACTTCTAATTCATATACAATTAATGAACATAATTTTTGCACATAGCCACACATTACTGGCATAGATTGTGCAGGTTTCTCAAAGAGATTTTACTCTTTTACGCTTAAACACACACACATACACATATACATTTTACTCACATGCAGCACAGAGTCAGTCCAGGAATGGCCTTTTATTGTTTCCTATACATTTCCAGAAAACACTGCATATACATGATGCATACACATACAAACTATTGTCAACCCGCTCCTTTCCTCTTTATCTGCTTGCTTTTGTTTTTACTATAAACAACCATGTTCAAAAATGACCATTTATTTCTTCCACTTGTTCGTTTTTGTACTGTAAAATCATTTTGCCCTCCTATTTTTTTCATGACTCTTTCCCACTCTGCTTGTATAATCTTCATTTTTTACAGTGCTTAGTCATTTTCCTCTCCTGAGCCTCTTCATTCTTAGCCGGTGTGATGCTGGAGCAATGTGTCTGCATTGTGGAACTTCCTGCTTTTCATTTAGGCCCACATGTTACCTGATTAGAGTAGCCATACCGCTGTGCTGCTTTTCTTCAGGAAACAGTTCTCACCTTTTTTTCTGTGAGTGGCACATAGTTCCTATCAAATTTTTTTTTGATAGGTCTATATATATATATATATATTTTTAAATTGCTATTTGCTACTAATCAGAACTTTGTTCTGGTTAGCCAAACATCTGTTAAGGGGCAGCACTTTTAAACATTGGCTCATCCTCTTAATGCTCTAAGGGCAAACTGTCAAGTAAGAAATTGGTAAGTGATATGAATACAGAACATAAGTGACTGGAGACTTCTCAAATTCATGTGATGTTGTCCAAGGCCAAATCTGAAACTAAGTATGAGAGTGAACAGCACAAACAGCTGTAGAAGCAAAAGTTAAAACAGGGCATCTCTTCTATAAACATATACACCCATTACATGATGTAAAGTTGAATTTAGTCTCTTAACCACTCAGATGTGTGTGAAATATAGCCCTGTTAATGTTGGAAATGTACTAAACTGCCAGCTAAATTTAGAAACATCAGGGAATCCAATTCTAGTGTGCTGTTGCCAAATGACTTTACTGTAAAGACACTGTCACTTATTTGTCAGTGCTACTACTTACCACTTTTTGTCGTAAGTTGTTCTTAGAGCAGATGATATGGATTGCAGACACTGTAACATTATACTGTATGATTTTTGTATGATGATTTTTTTTTAAATCATGTAATGAGGATTTCAGTGGGAGATGAAGCCACTCCCTGCAGCTGACAATAAAGACGAGGGGAGATAAATCCTGTGCAAGTCACCATGCATTTTATATTTATGAATGAAAATAAGGAAAAGCCTAAAACTGTGGGTCCCCTTTAAAAAATGTGTGGGTCTCCTTTAATGAAAGTATCAGAAGAACACGTGAGTGCCCAACAAGATTTCAGTATTTTTAATTTCACAGGGGAACATAAGCACAGACATTTTCTGTGCATCATCGTGCAGCTCCACTGTTCTGTTTGACAGCACGCTGACGAAGGATTCTCACCAAAACATATGTGCTTTGACTCCCTTGTGCAATTAATGAATATCTTGAAGTGGCTCTTTGCTCCCGATCACGGAAAACTCATTTTCAAGTCTACAACATTTGTATTTCTTATTTTCAAACTTCAATTTAGCTGAGGCAGCCCGTGTGCAACCATACTGTATTTGTTGCATAGACCAGAGGTTTACCTGAGATTATACAGTGATTTTCCAGTTGAAAAACTTTCTAATGTAATCACTTGCATCTTAATGGGATTTGTATTGCACATACTGAGCATGCAAATCAAGGACGATTGAAATCTGACCTTCCTCAGGAACTTTTAATCTCTCTCTCTTTTTACACTCAATATATTTTACATTTATTAAGGAAATCTTTCTTAGTAGCTTCAGAATGAAAACAGGTTGAATTTAGGTTTTTGTATGTGTGTGTATACATGTATTAGCAGCATTTATTGTTCCTCATGCTGCTTCGTGTGACAGTGTCATCATAGATTCTCAATGGGGGCCTCGATGTAATTTACAGTGAGCAGGTGGGGATGGATGTTCAATCTGATTCAATTTGATGTAGCTCACAGTAGAGTGGAATGAGACACACCACCTATTCCATTAACTGTTGTGATCATCACCATCTCCCAACTTACCTTCTCTGAACCCTGAGCTATACACCCCGCCCTCTCATAGTTTCTTTTGTCTACATTGCTTCTTATCTGTTTCTTGCACTCCCACATCCTGAGATGCACTTCAGTATCTGTCCTTGTATCCATTGTTAACATTCATCCATATCCTCACATGCCCTTAAACGTGTATCCACTCATCCTGTTACAAACAGTATGTCTCTCTTTCATTTGCATTCAGCATCAAAGTGGTCTGGCAGGTCCACTCCAACTGTGTCACACCCCCAGACAAACCCAAGTCCTCTTCCTGAAACTGTGTTTCCCCCTCTCTCTGTCTGCTCGTCTCGTCCCACATTGGGCTCAGACTTGGGTCCAGCCTTTCATCCGGTGTCTCAGGCAGCCCAGGAGATCATGGAGATCTGTAGTGTGGACCAGACAGGCTGTGAGGACCCTGACCTGGACAGTGACACAGCTGCACACCATCTCCATAGTCTTGAGCAAGAATTTAGGATTATAACCAAAGGTACAGTAGACCACAAGTCATGCATATACAAGTTATGCATTAAAACACACCCTAATCGCCACAGATGATCAAATTCTTACTTTATATTCGATAATGATTGTTAAACAAAAACGTTTTCATGTCAGTCATACTGGTGTCGGATGAATTGCTTGCTATTAAATTAATTGTGGTTTTAAAATAAGGTCATAAATATCATGCCTCCTTGTGTTTTTATCTCAGAAACAGGGGCACAGGCTTCATCATCCGGTGTTGTTAACAGTGAAAGTCAAGTTTTGCATGGGAGTCAGCCACTGACACGGTGAGGGAAATGCAAATGCACTATACCCAATCCCATCTCACAACTGTGGTTGCTCAAGGCACACAGCATACATAACCTCAAATCCATGTCATTGATACTGTTGCTGTCTAGAGCTTACAATTACCAGCCACAACTAAGGTAACTGTTTAAATTTCAAGTTTGATATCCCAACAGGCAAATTCACATTTTACCTGCAAGTCTCTGAGTGTAGCCTAGTAACTTCTTGTTTTTTTAGTCTGTGTCTTTTTACCATCATAGCCATGTAATCCGTTGCCATGTTTACATCCCTACACTGGTCTACCATTCCAATGGTCACAATGGGGGGTAATCCCTTTTTTTGTGCCCTGTCAGTCCCACTTTCTGTTGGATGTGTAGAGTGTGTAATGGATCGTTAGCCAGCAAAACAACTTATACTTTGACAGCATTTTGGGTCTCGGGCGTTAATGTGCTGCTTGATGTGTGGATGTGTGTGAGACAGAGATAGCATGTCATAGTATTTTTCCTCATATGTCAGAAATTGAGTGTGTATGACTGTGCATTGTTGGTGTTTTGTGCATGTGTTTAATGGGCATAATCTGTGCTAGAGGCCTTGTGCTGAGCAGAGCACTGTGAACATCAAACTGGGATGTGCAATAACTGGATTACCAAATACTACACAGAGGGCTCCCTAAATATCTACATCCTTTACACATCCTTCAAATAAACACACACATGCACACAAACTCGTACATATATCTATTAGATGCACTTAATTGGACAAGATTGCCTTAGCTGTGTATGGATCATCTTTAGTTTTTTAATTACATAACTCAAATAGTAGCATGTTTTTAGCATGTTGGTTTGCAATTAGTATCTAACGTATTAAAAATATGGGTCTCTTTGTTGAGCACAATAACAATACAGTCAGAGCTGTAACATTTTAAGCTACTCATTAAAGCAGGGACTCAAACATTATATTTTCGAATGGGCCCACTCTTCTGCAACAAAGAGCAAATATTTTCCCCAGCATAGCCAAACTTGTAGTGCAGAGCTTATTTTTTTCACTTCTCCCTAAATGCAGTTGGTACAGTAGATGCTGAATATTGTCACCACATTTTTTTTAAATTACTGGTTGACTGTACCAGTTTTATCCTCTCACAGCCACCACAAACTCATGAGGTACTATAGTTATTTTACAAGACAGCCTTTAGACTGTATTGAGGGTTGGCTGCAGCTGAAAGATAGAGTGGATATATGATATTGGAGTTGTACTGTACAGTGGTCTCCTGTGGCCATCATCATATAGAATAACAGTCTTATTGTAGAAACTCCAGTGAGCTTATACTGTAAGTCTTTCCGGTACAAAAAATACCTTTGTGTCAGTGAATGTTATAGCAGAAGGATGTGTATACACTCCCACATTACACAGGTGAATGGAGCGACAGTGTTTCATATGCAGCATGTGCGCATTCACCGACGTGTGTCTCTATTATGACCTAGTCTACTGTATGTTTACCTCATATTCAGATGACTCTTCACCATTTACTGTAGCTTCAGTCTTTGAGCACACACGCACATCAAATATTTAGGAAGTGGGCTTATTTTAGGTTTAGGATTTCTAGTAACATTGTGAAAAACCCAGATTAAAGATTTTAAGGTTACTAGCCAAGAGACTAAGGTACACCTCAAGCTATATTGAGATATCATAATATCTCCAATTCTAATTTAAATGTATTTATAATTTGACATTTTAAATCAGACTCAGACTTAGTTGAACTGTATTTCAATATCATATTTTAAATATACTTAAAATTTAAGAAAAAGCAGTACAGTTAGTATAATTTAATTCAGGATTGGATCATATTCTTGGTGTATTATCTGAAAAAGTTTCTTTATGTTTCTGGAATAAAATTAAGTCTGCATCTGAAACTAGTTAGAACGTGGTTAAGGATATTTGTCTTTTAATCACAGTTAAGTGTTTATTATGAACAATATTCTGCATCTCATTGGAGACTTTGGTTTTGCAGGGTCAGAGTCACTGAGCAGCAAAAAGAGGCAGAGGAGGCTGTGCAGAGTGTCCTCTCACTACCCTGAGATACGAAGTTCTTAATAAACATCTTCTGTGACCTCACTTTGGGCTTCACTGTTCCAAACCATACTGTACTGTACCAAACTGAACCGTACCATGATGGAAACATGACATCAAGACTCGGTTTGTGTGTGAGTGTATGAAAGGCCAGAATGCACAGTAAAAGCTACAGTAAATTTTCAAATAATCCGTCTTTGTGTTGGATAAATGAATGAAAATGAAATGCTTTAAAAATTCATTGTTGGAAACTGATTTAATCATCTCTCTGTGTGTAGGTGTGCATGTTTTCTGTGCAATGTATTTACATTATTTTTATACAGTACAGTAAAACACTTTGAAATACTAATCTGTGGATTAAAGGTATGAAAGCAATCACTGAAGGAAAGAGTTGGTAGTAAACAAGGATAGGTGTAAGAGATGAGGTGACAAAATGGTGACTTATAGTTCTAATTATCAGCAGGAGTCTGTGATGATGCCCTTGATCTAAGTATGTGTTTGTGTGCATGTGCAACTGTGTGCTGTCTGAGACACTTTCAGAGACAGATGTTGAGGTGCTGTTGACTGGTTCTGCTTTTACCAAAGGAAAAAAAACCGGAAACATTTCTCTCTATTGTTTACAGTTTGGTTATTAATAAGGTTAGGGTGACAGTGTATTGCCTTGCACACGCACAGACATACATTCACGCATGCATGGACACACACCTGTGGGAGACTCCCCAAGGTGATAAATTATGTTCTTAGGGAAAGAGCAAAAAACTGTGCCAGTGGCCGCTGGTGCCATCTCTCCCTATGACTGTGCAGAAGTTGGGGGAGATAAACACCAGGTGCTGGAACTGGTTTGGCATCTCTGTGGTGAATATGCAGTTGGTATGTGTGAATGTGTTTCTTTCTCCTCCACTTTTGCATTACTCCCCACAGCAGGTCCTTATCTGTTACAGCTGCCACTGTCATCAGCTGAGCTCACAACCCAGCATCCACTGGTTTATTGTCAACCATGGTGTATGTGAGAATCAAACAAGGACAAAAACATAGACTCAGAAGAAAAATCTTGGTTCGTTTGTGCAATGTGTTGCAGTTGTTTTCTTCAATTGGAGTGTGTGTCTTTTATTTTATCTTATTTGTCCAGATGTTAATTACCAGGAGAGTGCCACAAAGCCCTGTAATCCAACAGCAATCACAGCAAAATGTGTTGATAGGGCAGGGACAGAGAGAGACCAAGCCACAGATGAGGAGTGGTAAAATCAAATCTTTATTATTATGTCCGTCCCTGAGTTTATCACTTAATGTCAGAAAGAAGAAAAAGAAACATTAATCTGATTGATATTGAACCACTACGCTTGGTTTGAACCCCCCCCCCCTTTTTTAGGGAAATGACGAAAGAGGCTGGAAAAAAGAAAGATGACTACTGTTTGTGGAGTGTTGGAGTTGTGAGACTGCAATGTTGTTGATACTGTCAGGGAGGCAGTGAAAGTGGATCAGTTGACATTTAACTCCACTATCAACTGACCATTTAACTGGAGTTCAGACTTGGTGGGTTGTAAATCTTTGTGTGCTATGCGTCTATCTTGGATTAGATTTAGTCAGCATTTTTCAAGAGAATGTTGCAAAAACTATATACTTTAATTCTTAAACATACCCCATATCATAACATACATTTATGGCAAAACAAATTTGAAGAATGTTGCTTCCATTTCTCCTCAAGTCAGTGTGGTTTTTACCATATTACTTGGTTTTGTTGGGTTTTGGCCTTTTTTTTCTTGACAGCAAGTTACATGGTGGAAATATGTATGCTCTGCCTCTGGCTGCATGTCCACTTGTTTTCTGATGAAAACCCATTCAATTTCCCTCACACAGAATGCCCTGAAAGGATTCCCTTGTTCACAGACTCTCATAAGTCACCTACAGTGAGCCACAGGGGAAAGAAGCTGCATCAATGAAAAGGGTAAAATAGAAGAAAAGGCACTCATAATGTAGAAAGGGATCAGTTTCCGTATATATTAACTTATTAGCCTTTTTATGAATGCAATGTAATCCTTTGTCAATAATTTATTGACAATATGTCAACTCTGTTTTTTATTTGCTCCCCTTTCATTTAAACAATGTATTTATTACTTTGTGTGCTGACTGGTGTGTAATATCATACATATTGTGCACAAAGAAAGTTTTAGATACAGGATGTTTCATGTTAAGTTAGGATGTGCTGTCGTTTCCTTGCTCTGGAATAACATTGACCTTGTATTCAGATATGACTCATGTTGATGTAAAATGTAATTTTCCCCTCCATGTTATAAAATTAAAATATGTTCTTGCACCTTTTGGTCAGTCTCCCTGTGTGAGCTGTGCCAGGAATCCTCTCTGTATAAATATGTACAGCGTGTGTGTGTGTATATATATATATATATATATATATATATATAAGAAATGACAAATGAAGCTCACTGAGTTAATTCTCTGTTTTACCATTGGGAATGATAGTTCTAGCCCATGTACATCACACATCTTTGTGTAGATTTTTATTCATCATTGCCTGTGTCTTTTATTAATTACCACTATTAATGGATGGAGGTGCTCTCATTAAGCATCTGGTGTACACAGCATGGCTGGTGTTAAAGCAACGTCTCCCTGCCTCCTCAGAACCGAACCAGAAACAAAGAGGCAACAAATCATGAAATCACCTACACAGTTATATTTGCAGGGTGTTTAAAGTCTATCATTTTTAAAATTATTTTTTATTGTGTTATTTTCTGTTTTATGTCTGATCTGTGGGTGCAGCATTTCGTGTCCATGTATGCTATGGATTCTGGGTTAAATATTCAGCCATTAAACAAGGGATATATTAAAAAAAAATCCAGATAAGTATTATCTGGAAGATTTTTCACTTTGTGTAAAGTTTATTACATTATAGGATATCGCTTCTGACACAGCTCAGAAAGGTATCACTTAAAAATATCAACTAAAAAACTACATTGAATATATATTTAGTGTAAAAGAATTTTTTTTTCCTGTAACCTGCTTGTAACAGCTGTGTCTCCAAATGGTCAAACAGCATTTAAGTAATACCTGAGAAACATGGAATCATTTGAAATGAATATTAAGTATGTATTATCAATCAAAACAGTGTTGATCCTCCTTTTACTTGACATTCATTAATTTAGTCAACACATTATTTTAGGTCAGATTTATAGGCCTAACGGCCATTATATTGACATTTCAAAATAATTCATTTGGACCCCCCCCCCACACCCCCAAATTTACCATATAAAATATTAGTGAACAAACTGTGTGCCAAGTGCCTTTTCCAATGCATTGCCAAAAATCAATTCCACTTAAAATGTTCTATATTAGCCCTAGGTTATGTTAGAATAATATTAAATTCAACTAAACAATGAAAAGGGAAGAAGCTTTTTAACTTGTTTCCTGTAACCCACAGTACTTTGGATTCTTTGGCTGATGATAAATTGATACAATGCCATTTTTGTCAAGAAGACAAGTCACTGAACCAAAAAAAATAAATAAATGAATAAATAAAAGTAAAATGAACTGTTGGTAATAAATTGTGTCAAATTAATTTCATTAAATTTCACAGAAAAAGAAACTGACTGATGCTTATGGACTAGTTAATGAGGACTTATTATTGAATCTGTCCCTGAATTAGTCATTGAATTAATTGTTTTTGCTTATGTCTACATAATAACAACGTGTTAAAAAATGTTTTTGACGCCCGTGGTCAGACTAGACTTTTGAGTTTTGACATGTTTATACAGCCTCCAGTTAGAGTTGGTTTACAAGTTCTCCTCTTCCCATTGGACAGGACAGACCTAGGTAACAGCCAATTAACAAAGGTAACAGCCAATAACAGGACGTTGTCCAGGCGGAAGAAGAGCCTCATTTGTTTGTTTACTGACGCGCGAGCGGCTGTCCACAACAAACAGCGACACACGCAGAGAGAAACAGGAAAACTTTGATTTAGTTTGCAGCAAAATTGTTGAAATCTATCATACCCAGGTGGGAGACGAAAGAAGAGAAAACAGCGGAAATAGTGGATTAAGAAGTTGCTTGACATCCGGTACGACACGACAATGGTTTCAACTGTGTTTACAAAAAAGTTTCCAAAATTCGTTCTTGAGCTTCAGTGGACTAAAGGAATATAAATAGTCACGTACTGGATTTGGAGCGTTTGCAAAGGTAAGGAACCACCGCTGTGAAGCTTGAAAATCTTAATGAATTATATTAATCGTGAAAATTCTGTAAATGAATATTTGAATTTTGAGTGTTAGCTGGTTGGACAAGCTGAGGTGTAGGGCACAGTCAGTCCTTAGGCTCAGCATGGCTGTAAGGTAGAGACGAAACACATGTTATTGAATCTGTTATTGAAACACAGCACAGGAAAGATACATGAGGGACTTTATGAGTTGCTGTCTGACTAGAAACAGTAACTGATATCATAATCCAATAAATAAATAAATTAGAACAAATACGTTTATTTTTATTTCTTCTTGATAAATAATTATATATATATGTTATGGACTTTGATACTCCCAAAAAGTAAACAGTAATTCACTTTTAGGTAGGCCTGGGCAACAGTATGGTTTAAAGGTCCAGTGTGTAAGAATTAGTGACATCTAATAGTGAGGCAGCAGAATGAACCAAATGGATTCTTCTGCTTGACCCTCCCTCTTCACTGGATTTATCCATTTGGCTTATGATGGCAGAGTCATTCTTCTTCTTCGTTTGTGTGAACGTCCTCTGTAGCAAGCTTCCACTTCAATATTTGGACTACTGCACAAGATGGCGGCCTTAATTAAGCAAGGCCCTTGCCTAACGGGTTTATTCAGACTACAAAAGACATCACTCAAAGGATTATACACTATACAGACTTATACTGTATATACAGTTTCTGCCAGTAAAATCTCCTAAATGGACCTTTAGTTATCACATTTTAATTGAATGGAATCATTGGATTTGAACAGTTATGAGAGAACTAAAGATTGATATTTGCTGTGAAAGTTTAATTGTGAGATTAAACTTTTTTCCATGAGCAGACAACATCAAACACTTGCTAGACAGAGAAACATTTCTCTCTCAGATCTGCAAATCCGATGAGGGGAAACATGATTAATGGGTGATAAGTCTGAATCAGTATCTTTTTGAAGTTTTGTTGTATTGCTCTTGAGGAAGCAGTATATTGTGATGGTTACTGTTGTTGACTTTATGCCCAATCCTACTTCTTGTGCCTGTGTATGATGGTGTGAAAGCACGCAGCCACAACATGATAATGTTTGACTCTTATCACTTATCAGGAGTAAAACCTACACGTATTTATGGTTTACCTGGATGTTGGATGTATCTACTGTAATGTATATACTATAATGACTTTCTACATCCAGACTGTGGTTGTCAGGTTTGAGGTATTTGCTGTGAAATACCATATAATTGTGTCCCATGTTCTTTGCAACTGTCTGCTTTGGAGACTTGCTGTCATTACAGGAAAAAGCTGGCTGTGTAAAACATGAAAACCCTTTTACCTTCTTGGTTTGTGCGGGCTGCTGTTATGCTATGCATCTGCCCTGTAATTCTCTGGCTGTGAATAGATGTAGCAGCAAAGTGTAACACAGATGTTGGAGTACTTTGGTGGCAAATAAGGAAAGATAAGAATGGAAAATATTGCTTATGTGTGCACGTACATAAATGTGGACAAAATTTAGCAAAAGCATAGACTCAGTTCTCACAAAGTATAAAGAAAGTAGAAAGTACATATAATTGCCATAGATGATGAATGATTCCACATTTCTCTACACAATATTATTAGAACATGCATTGTGCAATAACATTTATTTAGCAATGACAATATGAATTACTTGCTCTAAATAAACGAACACTTAAGTATATGGTGCTAACTGGATTCACTGATAACATTGATGCAGACAGTCTGTATGTATGCAGACACCAGACACCAATTGTCTACTGCTTTATCCTCCACTCTAAAAATGTTTTTTTCACTCACTCGTCTGGTAAAGATGCCATTTTGGCCAACTTCACAAGCAATCAGAAAGGTAACCAATCACAAATCCCTATTGTGGTAGAGGTGGGCTTTAAGCGATGACATCAAAGAAGCGATGTCTACCAGCTTTTGTATACATCTGACATAGCGGCCCCTGGAGAGCATCTGTCTTTCGACTTGGCTGTTGCTTCCATTTTAAGCAACTTGCCCCATAGAGTTCCCCCCGGGCAAAAGTCGTTAGACACCATTACTAGATAACCATCACTCCTGGTCAAATAAATAAATACAACTGGCCGGTTTGTTGACACGTTTTCCGTTGCTTGGTCATCCAGATCATTGCTCTGATTGCATACAGAGGCATTTTCATGTACGTTTGTTGGTCATGCCTACTGAATGTGATGTGGGTGACTACACACTCACCATGTCAGTGAGATTGAGATGCAGTCTGGTATTAGCCAGGTTTTGCCTCCCAATAACCAATATACAAGATTATTTTATCTCTCTGACCATGTCCCTTCAGTGTTCCCACATATCACAGTCTGCCCAGTTTTCAATTGATGGCTCCTTAGGTCTATGACCTAAAAGACTCTGTACACTGGAGAAGGAAGTACAGCTTTGTAGGAAACATTCAGGCGGAGAAAATTATAATGGAAGGCATGAGAGAGGGAGATGAAGTGAGAATATACAGAGAAAAGAGGTTGAAGAAGTGGAGGATAGAAATTAAAGAAAGGTGAACAGAGGATATGAACGAAATGGGGCGGTACATGGGGGCGGACCTCTTTCTATTTTGATAAAGAAATCTATTTTCCTGCTCTTATTCCCTTGCTTCCCTTTACATGTCTCCCCCCTCCCTTTTTCACTCTTCTCCAATTATTCTCGCACTCCTTCCACTATTTCTTCCTAACTTCTCCTTAAGTCCTCTGTGTTCTGCCTCGCACTCTCTGCAATTGCATCCCTTCTCTCGCTCCCTCTTTTTCTCAGATCTTCCTTCATTGATGTATCTCTCTATCCAACCTCTCTGTTCCTTACTCCGTTTATTTCTATTTGTCCCCGCTCCCTCCTGTTTGGCGGCAGGTCCCTCCACCCTAGTCAAACCACTGGGACCCACTGGCAAATCAATACATCACTGTAATTGATTCTGTCGGGAGCTCAAAGTGTTTAATGAGAGCCCACCTTCTCCCCCCCCCCCGTTTTGCACGTGGGATTTGGCGGTCCGGTTTAATGGTTCGTGGAGCGGAGGCATCCATGTGCAGCAAAGTGTTGCAGGTGGTGGGTGAGGCAGGTGAGGGCCTCTGAGAGGAAGTGGGCGATGTTGACGTTTTACTCCAGCCATTTCCAAGGTGATGGGTCGGTGCAGCTGGTTAATTAGGACAGGTGAAGGCTAAATGTAAAATATCTGTCTGGTCTTGTGAGAAAAGAACCATGTGCCAGACAAAGAGTGTTACGTGTGAGTGTTTTTGCATTCATGTGCTCTTTTTTTTTCTCTTTTAGTCTCTCACAGTGTCACTTAGAGCACACAGTTTTAGTCACCTGTTGGTTGCAGCTTGATCAGTCGCAGCCTGTTCTGTCTCTGACCTGTTCCTGCAGTGGGTAACCAGAGGTACAGCCCCAGATGGCAGATGGCAGGAGCAAAATTAACAATGAACGGGTCAGGGTTAGGGTAGAAAGGGTTAGACTTGAGAGAGAAGGAGGTTTTTTCTGTTAAATTGAAGGGGAGAAAAAAAAAAACAAGTAGTATGGATGTCAAGATCACAAGACGATCTGATTTTGAGCAGAGAGTGCAAAAGATTGGAGACCATGGAGATGGGAGAGAGGGAGTGATGAAGTTTTTTTTTTTGTTTTCAGTTTGAGCTGGTTTTACTGTGTGTTTGTGAATGTGTGTGAGAGTATGTATGTGGTGGCGATGGGGAATGCTATGGACAGTGAATCATTAACATCAGCAGCCTGTAAGACGCTAATGAATAACACGGGAATATATCAGCTCATCGTTGCTTCACTCCTCTGTGATTCGCTCTTCACCCATCCCTCTCTTTTCCACCTTTAATGAGAAACACCTGTTAGAGCTCCTCGTTAGCCATCCCTTGTCGAGACCCCATTAGATTTCTAGACTTTCTCCTCTACTGTGCGCATGGCTGTGTGTGTTTTTATGCTTGCTCGTGTATAGACTTCAGCTATAAAATAAACCATTTTTGATGATAGTATTTTGGCATTTCAGACAACAGGAGGTGAGATTGGGGCTAGTTTGTGTCATCCATAGAATGTTGAAAGTATTGTAAAATGTTGATTGTCAATTTCAGGTCAGTAGTACACCGATGTCCTCAAAAGTTTAGTTTTGTCCACAAACTAACTTTTAATTTTACTGTTGTAGAGGAGCAACAGCATATATTTAAGACAAGAGACTGAAATCACAATTCAAGGCCTAATAATGAAAAACAGGATAAAATCAAACCATTGTGATTTTCTAATCACCTAAATTTTGATTTTAAGGTGAATTAACTGTCTGTCCCTGGTATTAATATACTTTGTTTTTAATTTGGCTATTAAATAAAGGAGACAGACACATTAATTAAATGCAGAGTGTTAAAATATATTTGTTTAATTTTATCACTGTTAATTTCCTTTCCTTTTTCTCATTAATGGATTACATAGTGCAGAATAATCAGGACCTGAGACTAAGATCTCGAACATTGTGTTGCATGTCAGATGCAGAGGGGTTGGCCCTTTTTACAGCTTTGTGCTCCATTTCTTGTCATTTATTTCCAATAACAGGGGAGCACAGTGAGCATGTCATTCTCCACTTTCCTTCCTGTAATGATAGTAATCTCTGTAGGGTGTTATCCACATGTCCTCTCAAACTTATTAACATCAATCACATGCTGTGTATACTGTGTGTGTATATGTATGTCTATATATATATATATATATATATATATATATATGATTTATAATATATATATATTATAAATCATGAGGTCCTAGAAAGATAGAGACACACTATGGCACTTATTGAGCTAGACAGCCATTTCAAGTCCATCATGAAACAAATACTTATGAATTAAAATAGAAAATTTGCCATATTCAATTTATTTGAAGTGTTTTACACTTGTGACAGTCTGTCTGACTGACTCATTCCTAAAAATAAGTAAGTCAACAAATTACTACAAATAACTTTTCTAGTTACATTCTTAACACGACGATGCATGAAATGGTGTTTTTATTATAAGTGTGTGAAAAAGGCAGAAACAGAGTGACGTGTGAGTGATGCTGAGTATTATGTTCCATTTATGCAGATAGGGAGGAATCCTGCTCCTAAGCCAATGGGGTTCATTAACTTCCTCATACTGATGATGATAGATTTTGGCCCATATACCACATGAACAAATGAAGCAACATATGCCAAACTGGATTCACTTCTCTTTTCATCATGTCTTCCATTAAGCTGCTTTCACATTATATGTTCTACTTTTCTCTGTTTTCTAGCTCTTCTTCATTTAGTGCCTTTGTCATTCACACATTCTGTCTTTTGTTGTCTCCCTCATTATCCTCTCTTGTTCAAGGCCCCTTTGAATGTGTTCTGTCATTTTTCAAGGTTTCTCTCTCATCGTCAATATGTACTATATGTTGGTGTGGCCGTTAGACCGAACCCTTCCTCCTCATCTTGATCAAAGATATCTCTGCTGATTTAGCTCAGCTCCCATTGTGTTCTTGCAAAGGTTGTTGAACCATTGCTCTACTATAGTTAATTTTCTCTTCATTTTTTTTTCAATAAATACAGCTGCTGTCTTTGAGAGTATAGTGAAATATACCAAAAGTTATTGTTTATATATTAATTGGCATAATTTAGGTGTAGACATCTATTTGCTGTCCTAATTATTATACCTGTAACATGCAGGAAATATCTATAGATATAAGTAATGATACCTGCGTGACACCTCAATTTAAATTCTAAAGCTGTAGTGTGTAAATTGTCAATAGGATCAAATGTCCCCTGCATTCAAACATTGCCAAATGAGCAATTTGATTTCGTGTTGCCCAGCAACATCCCCACACTTCACACAGTAGGTGATCCATTTAAAGTCACAAATGATGAAGGCAAGGTGGAAGCACTACAGTTACATAGTGCTTGTTATATGAGACATTTGTACACTGCTGACTGTGGCTGACAGTTCCATGAAACGTTTATGAGGTGGAGTCTACTGCTAAAAATCAATCTGGACCTTCAATAAGACTTCCTAATGGCATTTTAATCATAATCACTATTTTGGCTTCTCGTGTGCACTATTGTCCCATATTGAAAATGCATGCTCTGTCAATAGAGCACTCAGTAAATCAATAATTTCCTGAACAACCATGTCAGCTCCAAGTTTCCTGGATGCAGTCTGGATGAGAAATGTTACATTAAAACATAACTTACCAATGTATAGTATAAATAAAAATCCCCCCGCTTGTGTCTGTGTTTAAGAGTGAGAAGAGGTGGAGGGAGAGCATTTGGTAGTTACTCAGAAGTTCTCGGGGGGGGGTCTGGGGTCTGGGGTCTTAAACTGAAACACATGCTCATTCATTATGAATGGAGTGGCATCACATGTTGCCAAAAACGTATTGTGGGTTCATTTTTTGCCCCAGTGCAAGATGTAGGTGCACCCACATTTTTCAATAGAATTTTAAGGGTTTCTTTTTTTTGTCATTCCTCATATACAATCATACTTATTTAAGCAACTGTAAACAAGAATAAGGTGAAGGTAAATGTTTATCTTTATTTGAAGCACAAATATAGTGTAATCTATTCTATTGTAGTGAGTATACTGTCCTCAGCCCCAGTTCTCCTTTCTCTTTAATTAGAATTCTCATCTTCATATTCTACTATTGATAGAGGCTGACAGTCCCGCACAACCATCTCTCGCAGGCATCCTGTGAGTGTTTAGAGAATTGGTCTACAAAATATGCAAATACAAAATGAAAACCATTTAATGAAGCTACACCACAATGTTTGCTCTATTTTGCTTTTAACCATGCATGCAGCCACAGAGGTTGCTGTTTTATACTGAAACCTATGTTATTCATATTGAAATAAACGTCCCAAAAGTTCCACCGTGTCTCACATCAGTGCGCAGCTTGAGCGAAAGCGCAGTCATGTGTTGAGGCACTGTGAGGTTCTGTGGCAACACCAGTAGCCTTATCAGGCATCTGAAATGTAATCACAGTGCAGAGTATAAGGTGATGATACAGCAGAAGAGTGAAGGAGGTGAGAAAATGACTGGTGATGCCAGGACGAGACAGGCTTCCTTGTCTGAATGCTTTGAGGTTCAACCAGCTATGTTTATCACAGTCCCATATAGTGGTAAATTGATTCATGTCTCTATTCAGTAATAATACTAATTTAAACTAAATTTATATAGCCTAAATAAATATACCACTGAAATAAACATGATAACATGACATTCAATCCATATATTTATTTTGAATTATTAGTTAACAAACCCAACCTTACAAAATTAATTCCTATACCATACAAGTAGCCAGTGATGTTTGTTTACTGACTGGGAATACATTCCCAATGACATTTATTTCATTTTTTGGTCATGTATTTCATTTTTATTTCAACATGTAAGACAGCAAGTTATTTTATTGAGGCTACATACATAGTTTTTTATTTTTAAAATAGAGAATGTAATCCCATTATTCCAGCATCAGGGTACCACAGTGAGAGTATACTGTGAAAGAGTGATTCAGCTCTGTATTAAAAATACTGTATTTCTTGCTGCATGTGATTCACAAATAGGGAAAATGTCCATCCAAATGTGTCCATCCTTTTTGCTGTCTCCCTTTTGTCCAAGCTTTTAATTATCTCACTTACCTTTGTGTACAACCTGTGGACAATCATCATTTTGTTCACTCAAAATTATGCATAAGGAGTCTTTACACCTGTCTCCTGTCAAAGTCTTGAACTGCATTTTTAAATTTTACCTCTCGCTCACCACTCTCCCCTCATGTAAACTCTTACCTCTGAGAAAAAATAAATAAATAAAATAATTTTCAAGAGATTTTCAGATTTTTGAAGCTCTTGGGCCTTTATGTGTGAACCCACTGATTTTGATTCAAAATCATCATGAAATTCGAAATTCATCATGACACTGATCTGTTTCTTCATGTACGTCCTTAGAAAAAGGCAGCAGAGCTAATGTCAGCCACTCTTGAAAACCTGTATGACATTGTTGCACCCCGGTGGCTCCCATTCAGTACTTGTTATTGAAGCCCATCTTATTCTCATCCTAGTTTTATTTTATGTGTTATCATATCACAATGATATCACTGAGAGAATATCTTTTTCTTTTCATTTGCTTTTCTTATTTATTTGGAATCCCTTTAGCTGCCACTATGGTGTTCCTCTCCCTGGGGTCCACACACAAAACATAAAATATAAAGTCCAGCATGATTTCTCATGAGAAAACAGATACCAATTGGGCTAAATTTTCCCCTCTGTTCCCAGTCTTTGCACTGAGCTAGAGCTTATAGGCACCTGGCTGGAGCTCCATGCTTACCAGACAGATCTAAGGGTGCTTTTTTTAACCTTGTCAAATTTAACAAGCGATGTTGAACTATTGCATGGAAAGAAAATGGAATTGGCAGAGGTTTCTTCTTTTTTCTACTTATTCATTCCTTTCCCAGTTCCCCTGTGATTTCAAGTAGCAGATCAATTGATTATAAGCTTTTGCCTCAGTGTAACAGTCACACATGGCTGCATCATACAGTTCTCTCCCAGTGCTTATTATTGTTACCTTCACACACTAACATGGCAGGCATCTCTGTCACCAGTCTACTGAAGATACAGTATGTCTCTCGAAACACTGGCTGTGTCTAATTTAGACCACAGCAGCATGAGAGGTGAGAAACAGAAATTTCAGGGTTAATGTCTGTCCCCCTTGTTATGTTCTTGAAGTGGAAATGAGGAGAAGGGGAGGCAGAGGAGAGGAATGCAGAGAGAGAAAGATGAAGAGGGAGTTGTAGCAATGAGGTACAGGATGATTCTGTGAGATGAAAAATGGAGCGAACAGAGGAAGGCGCAGATATCACAGAGTGAGAAAAGTAGGGGCATGAAACAACTGATGGTTTGATTCTTATTTTTGTGAAATTCACTTCCCATTCATTTGCAATGCCAGTCGACTACGTTCCTGCTTGTTTCTCTGATTGCATTCCTGTGTAAGGGCAGAGGGTTGTGTGGGTGTGTGTGGAGGTGTTGCCTCACAAAGGGAGAAGAACGGCAAACTAAATGGAGGAAGATGGAGGTAGCTGTGTTCAAGTAGAACTTGCATGATAAAAGCAAACACGTGCAGCTGTCCAGCTTAATCTGCCACTGCACAACAGCACGCGCAGTGGCAGATTTAATGCAAGCATGTGCATTTATGTGTGTGTTTGTGCGCATGGTTCGTTTGTGTGTGTTTGCCCACCAACTTCACTTCAGACTGGGGGGGAAGCCATTTGACTGCTAATTAGCAGCACCGAGGAAAGCAGCCCCAGCAGCCAATCAAATCTGCTTTTTTAAATGGGCATCCCCCTGAGAAGCAATGGAAACATGACGAATGAGTTACCAATGTGATGAGATATATAATTTATTTAGGACTACAGATAATTGTCATTTTTATTAATGACATGAAAGATTTTTTTCCTTTTTATTTTATGAATGTTCAACATAAATGTGTGGCTCTCTTGTGTGACTCCATTTCCTCCGACAATTGCCGTCTCCTCTCTTTCTGCAGTCTGCTCATTTGCCCACTTATTGTTCATGGGAAAAAAATGGAAAATGTTGAGTAAAAGCAGAGAGACAGAGAGATGGGTTAATTTAGAGGCCATATTCCAACTGAATTTTTCCATCTCTATAGACATGTTTGTTGTCATGCAGTTAGAATTGATTTGCATTTCAGGCTAAAACAGTCACGAGCGCGACAGTCACTGGTGAATATCTGAGAGAGTCTGGGAATTGAGTATTTTAGGTTTCAAGAAATTGTGTAAATGTACTCACTTCTGCAAACGCTCATGCAGTCCTCTAACCAAATTCTTGCTCCCTGATGCTTGCAGAAATGTTTTTTAATTGATGCAATCACTGTTTAAAAACATTCTTCAGTTTTATTTATTTGTAGCAAAATCACATCTCAACATCACAACTTCTTATTATCCAACATTGATGCCCATTCCTGAAAGTGTTAGTGTATCCAAGTAATGTGATACACGGAGTAAAACATGTTCCATAAAATTCTTAAATTACTTTTTACAAGGAGTTGAACTGTGCACAAAGAAACGTGTGATGATATGTTCTACTCCAGGATGATTGTATTATAAAAACACAAAATGATTTTTAGATTGATGGATATAACATGATGGTATACTGTGAGTTATTGTGGTCAAGAAAAGGGGAAAAAAAAAACATGCAAGATAATTCTGCAGTGTAACAGATTGGTGTTTTTAAGGATTAAACTTTTCCATTTGCATATGTACATCAGTGTGTGTGGGAGAGAGAAAATTAGCGTTAGCATGTGATGAGTCATGGACCAAATAATTTTTCAACATAGGGCTCGTTTTCGATTTGTTCTCTATCCATTATTCATCTACATTTACAAAGGTCAGACTGACCTCTGCACACTATATGCCCCATAGTCGCACACAATCCCATCAATAAGCATTTTAATGCACTTCTGAATGCTGTGTGTCCTGGAAAACCACCATCAGCCATACAGCACTGCTCCAATTACACAGCTTGTAATATTTTACCAAGCAGATGTACACCACTAGAGTGACAATGAATCCCAGCCTCTCTTATATTAGCTGGGCACTGCACAGGTCTGAGTTCAAGTAGCTTAAAAACTAGCATCGCAAATGAGGTTGGATTATTCTCTTTTCCACTTCAGACTACTGCATGGTGTCCTGTGTGTGTTGGTGCTGCTTCATAGGTCATAGGCTATTCTGACATGGTAGGAAATAGGCTTTTGCTTTTTTCCTGCAGAGAGTAGGTGAGAAGATCAATACCACTCATGTCAACAACATGTAACTGTCATATTTTCACAGTGCTTTAAGCTCTGGACAGAGCCAGGGTAAGCGAAAGTCGCTGACTCCTTATCCGTAAGTGGCACAAAAACATGAGTAGTATCCCCCCCGCCCCAAAATCAGATCAATCGTTCAATTCCACAAGGGTTTACTAGATTTCAAAAGCGTATTCATAAAAACACATCCAGCTACTCGACAAGAAGACTTATTTTGAGCAAAAATAAATCCTTTGAAATGGATTCTTTTGAACAGACTCAACCCAGATTTCTTTGGGATAGATTAAGCTACATTTTAATCATATTTGGTGAAACACAGACTTCTTTTGTGTGCTTTCAGTGCATTGCATGAATCACAGAAATGTAGGATTGTACCATGTACCATCAATAAGGCCAGTAGGTACAAGCTGAGATGCATTTTCTCCTAGCATTTACTGTTAAAAGTGCAATCCATAAGGGCTGATCAGTATCTTGGTTTTGTGCAACTGTTTAAAGTTAGTGTGAAGAGCAACAGTTCTGTGTAAGATGCTGGTGGGCAGCATTGACTGAGACACTGTTGGAGCTGAAACTGTTGAATGATGAGGAACATTAAAATGCTTTTGAAATTGCAATTGCAAATGGGTAAAAAAAAATGCTTTTGGATTATTCTTTCAAAGTTTTTAACCCTACAATCCATGATCCAAATGAATGAATTTTTCTTCTAGAATTTCCCTAAACTCCATCTCAGAGTTGTCTTGAAATTTATGTATTAGACAAACTATAAAGCAAGCAAATGGTTGCCTTAAACAATGTGCAGCAACACTGACATTATTCTCTTGTAGCCCTGTCTTCCGTTGGAATGAATAATCCAGCGCTCATCTAGGAACAATTTCATACCAACCCCTGAGATAATCATCTGGATCTTCAGCTGCTGAAGATGCCAGTCAGTAGCATCTTTATAATGTTATGGGTTTGTTAGAGCACTGAAAACGTCATCAATGCTGTTCAGTTTGCTACATGAGATTAAGTACATTCTGTTAAAATGTGACAATTTTGCCTTTTTGACACAATAATAATTGTTTGTCATTTTCCATTTGGATCACAAAGTGAACTAAACTGAATGTTCCATACTAAACAGAATGGCCTTGCACAAATGCATTTACCCTTCATGAACACGTCCTTATTCGTCCCATCTCATCTTGGTTATTTAATGGCTCCAGTGTAATTACAGTTCCTGAACAAAATTTTGAACTGGCCAGCATATTCACACACACACAAAAATTGGTTCAGAACCTTAAATGTTGGTGCCCCTTTGAAACCAAAAAAAAACTTTCCTTGTGAATTATTGCATCACTGGTGGTCATGCCAAAAGAGCTCGAGTAGATGATGTGACACAACCCCATCACACAACACTCAGAACCCAAACCAAGAGGCAACAAATTCCACTTGTAGAATGATCACTTCTTACTTGTGTTAAGTGTGTGTGTGTGTATCTAAAGCATGACTATATTTTAAGACACATGACATTTATTACACTTATTCTTTTGACAAAGTTAGGGGCTCGATTGTTGGAAGTGAAATTTTTCTCACTGCTGACCAAAAAGCTGCAAATCTGCAAAGCTGCCAACTTCTGTGTCATAACATCCTCAAACTCTAAGTAACTTGAATATCTTGTTTATTTTCCGTATGTAAGCATTTTCCACAGTAGAATAAAGGAAGGTTTATCAGAAACTTAAAGATGTAATGCTGCAGGCCTGAAATAATATCCACTCTGTGATTTATTGCTCAATGTCTATGGATTAAAAGTGCACAGTAAACTCTTACAGCTTGAAAGTGGCACTGCTCATTTTTCAGGAGATTCTCCTGTCAACATGGCAGTGCAAGCAACCTGAGTCATGTGAGTTCTCTTTAAGCTGTAAACGGGACAACATACTGATAAAAATGGAGAAGGAAACGAAGAACACGCATTGTTCTCCACAAATTACAAAATGTTTGGTGATTTGGACATTCCCTGAATTCCAACTTGCTGAAGCATAATGTGATCTTCCATGTTGCCACCTTTTATGTTTACTTCTTTTCACATTGCACATTAAGAATAAGCCAGCATTGATGATGTAGGGTGGTTGAACTTTGGTTTTGCTTAACTGGGATGAAAGCAAAGTGGTTCACTGAGAGTGCCAAGGTTCTGATTGGACCCAGAGCTTAGGCAGGACCCGTGCCAGCGCTTGCCAGCGTGAAAGAACAAAAGGAAGATTTAAGGTCAAAATAAAAGGGAAGATAACCTATCTTTACCTGGCCATGCATATAAATATAAGCTCAAGCTCTTGGTTGATAGCTTGCTTGTTAGGGGTCAGAAATGTCACAGACTGCAGAGTGAGCCAGTTTGCCAGTCTTCTCTATCTTGCTGTTCTCAGCCAACCTGTTTCAGAGCCCCCCTCCCTTTCCAGAAAGGGAGTCAGAACAGACAGAACAATTGCATGCCAAACATCTGCTGCAAAGAAATACTGAAAAAGTAACATTTTGCCCAGTGGTAGTAACTGAAGTATGTTGAGAAAAATTTTAATTACAGAATGTTAACAGTTTTTTTCAGATTGCCTAGTTCTTGATAATTGAATACAAAAATTGACAGTATTTTGGACTCTGTGAAGTGATCATTTTGAATTAAGCCAGTCCAAATGTAGCTCAATTTTGTCAACTCCTGTTTGTAACTATAATTTTACAGAAATAAGACCACTCTATTTATGATGCAAAACACTTATAACGCATCTTCCATGCAGGCTATGGGCCTTTGAGGGACAGAACATTATAGAGGTACATTTTTAATCACATTTAATGAAGTACATGAACATTAGAGCCCTAAAAAATGGATCAAAGAATTATGTCATTGTTTTCCCCACAATCTTTTCATTTTATTATTATTATTTTTCATTGTGATGCATGGTCACAAAGTCCAACCTATGTAAACGTGAAGATGCGTATCAATGAGCCAGTACTTCTTTTGGTTCTAAAGGTTATGATGCCACCTAAGTTACTTTGTCAAATACTGTTACAGAGGTGATTACTGCGTATTTGTGCATTCAGCATACACTTTATCCTATTGTGTATTTGTACATAAATATATACTGTACATATACTTTTTTTCTTGCCATATTTTCCTCAGCTCTTATGTTTTGTATTTATACTAATGTTTTATTGCTTTGCACAGTAAAAGGCATTGTCACAGTTTAATTTCACTGCTGACAAATTTATACAATGCATGTGACAGTGAGTCTTGAATGTTGTGCATCACCACATTCTTGAGGAGTTAAAAATGCAGGACCAACATGCCCCCCCCCCCACTGCTGCAATCAGCTGTTAGCAGAGACACACACAAACACCCATGCTTCCCTTTTAGTCCTGTTGCTTGGCAGATATCAGGTAAACAGTACCGCCCTGTGTTCACAGAAGTGGCTAAGTGTTTGTCGTGACCCTTTAGTGATGTATAGATGCGGGAAGGACCCTGGGATACACCAAAAAGCAACAGAAATTCTATTTTCCAGTGAATGGGTCCTATATAGCTGGTTAAGATTAACAAACTGACAGCTGGTTTGTTAAATTATTGTCCAACAAAGCTGGCATGTGCTGGTTTTTAAATAGAAGAAAAGTGCCACTTTCATTTTCAAATTAAAGAGTTATGGTGTGCTTTGTGTGAACCCTTTTGTATTTTCAAGTTCAAGGCTTTATCACTTATAACTTTGAAGCTTTGTTGAGTTTTATTCTATCCCCCTGTGCTTTTGCTTGATGTGGTATGGGTGTGCATTAATAATTGGATTTTTCTTTATGTGTGTGTGCACACATTTGTGTGAAGCTAGTGTTTGTTTGCATTCCATTACTAGCATGTTCAAGTGGTTGAGTGTCATACTGTTAATAATCTGAAAACTAATTGTGCAATATGTTCAGGATAACAACACTCTGTATACACTGCTGCCTCTTGTTATTTGATAATATGGCGGTGAGTTTGTGATCGAGGGAATTTATTCCTTTTTCAAGTCACTGTAGAAAATCAACAAGTCACTGTATGTTACTCTCTTGATCTATGATACCGTTAAGGTGCCAGAGCTCTTATCTCAGTCATGCCCTAGTCTTTAGCTGACATCACTATAGAGGGGACTACTCAAGAGCAGCTCTGTGGTGTTATTGCTTCATCCAATGATAACTGAATGCTGGTGTGATAATGTCACAACAAACAAATCAGTGGAAGTGAAAGCACATTGATACAAGTGCAGCATAAACACAGCACAGGTGTCCGTATAACAGCATTACCATCACTATGTGCATCCGTCATATTTAATGTAAACTGATCATCATCGCACATGCTGCGAATTGGACAGCTCATGCCGTAACATCTGCCACTACTATAATCCACTAACTGTTTAACAGATGTGATTCAGGGCTTCTGGACCACAGTTGCCCTGCTGCACTGAAAATATTCTCCTCTTGACTAGTTTCAGTACCATTCTACTGAATTTAGATTTGTGAAGGGATGGATTTTGTGGACAGTGGGGGCTTTACTTTATAAAGTTTTGTCCTAGAATGGTATTTTTGCCTTAGTCGTCGAGGCTGAAAAAATGAAATACCTTCGTATATACTTTATCAGTGAGGCTGTGTCTGTCACAAGTTCTCCTGGGGTTTAATATTGCATTTCAGCATGAAGACTGGCTTATTAGCTCTCCTGTCATTTCAGATTCTGCAGTGAGTCTATGTATGGCAATCACCTCACCTGGCTTCACTCATCCCCTTCCCACCTGTGGCTCATTCTCCCTGATTAGACAGCAGTATTATATACAGTACCTGCTCTCTCCCACCAGTTCTCTTTATTTAGTATGTCCTTACCTAGCATTCTGGCATACCTTAGATTCCTGCCAGACTTGTTATTTGTTTTTTTTTAACCTGAGCCTGTTTATTTTACTTTGATTTCTGCTGACCTCTTTTTGGATTTGTTTGCCTTTGTATTTGGACTATATCCAAGTAAACTGACTATACTGATTTTGGCTGCATCTGTGTTGTGCTTTTAGGTTCAAACCTCCTGATTTGCTCCAGTACAATTTGGCCATCGTGATCCAAGCTGATTCCATACAGATTGAATTGGCAGCACAATCTTTGGCTTTACAACTTAACGAATGAATGAATAAATGTTCATTTTGTTTGTTTTGTTCTTGGAAAAAAGTAGTTCAACATACATTTTTCAAAAATAAATATATTTCTCATATAGCTGAGGGACTTGCAGAAGTTGGCCACTCGTCATGAACCCTCCATGGCAGACAGATTTGCTTCTAATCCACCAGCTTGTTCTTCACCTGTTCACGAAGCATGTCTGCTGTCTCGAGAGTAATTTCCAACCGAGTGATACCAGGTGAATTATATAATCTCTCTCTCCTGTTGGGCAAAGCCAGAGATTGGGATATATCTGAGTAGCAGAAAGACTTACCTGTCTGCATTTTAGTGGGTTCCTTCTTGATGGAGGTTCTCAAAGTGTTTCATCATGTCACTCTGACATGAGAAGCAGCACAAGAATTGAAGAGTATTTCTTAGGGTTGGGCGATTGGACGAATATCGGGTGTTGGCGATTGGCTGAGTCCATTGCTGGTTGTTATTTTGGGGACGATTTTTGTCACTCTATTTTGCGCATTTAATGGTCTGATGGATGCGCACAGAGAGAGAGAGAGAGAGAGAGAGAGAGAGAGAGAGAGAGAGAGAGAGAGAGAGAGAGAGAGA
>JAFBJR010000147.1:0-57603 GCA_016785285.1 Brachirus orientalis | reverse complement strand
GGAGGAGAAAGAGTAGGAAAAGAGAGAGAGAGGGAGGGAGAGAGAGAGAGAGAGAGAGAGAGAGAGAGAGAGAGAGAGAGAGAGAGACACTAGTTATTGTTGGTGGCAAAATATGCTGAATTCATAGCATGGTGGTTAATTTAATATTCCTGCATGGACAGTATATTTTTATTGAGTCCAATTTTTAGTTGACAGACATGTTGACAGTTTTGTATTTGCTGCTGTTTTACAACAAGTAGTGTTTTGCGCTGTCAACGTAAGTGAGACTAATCCAGATAGATATTGGCTACCAAAGGTGATGCACATTCCCCTGATGACTCATGACCATGGTTTGAAATTCTGAGAGCAGAAACCGAGAAGCAGAGTGAGAAACACTCCCTGACAAAGAAGACTACTTACCATGATATTACGTCCAAGCCACTGAACATAATATCTGCCATTATTCAGCTTCCCTGTTGTAAAAATTTCTAGCCTGGAAAATGCCTGAGCTTTCTGCATGAATTAGTTTCCAATACTGTTTGTCCCTGACTGGAGATGATTGCATCTTGCTGACACTCTGCTGCTGGAATGCTCTTTCATGTTCTGCTTGCATTCTTCCGTCCTGGTAGTGTGAATCTGTCCTAATCTGTTTTCATTTTCTACATCCAGCCACAGTAATGAATGCTCCAGTGAGTTTCCAAGTGCTCCAAATGGTCCCCTCCCAATGAATAGGCCCTCATGGCTGCATGTTGTGAGAGAGATGGGTTGGATGGTTAGATGCATATGTCTCAGACAACAACCATCTGATATGTAGGTCCACATGAGTATGCACAGTTGGTTTCTGTTTAGGAGGGAGATCCTAACTAATGGAGACTCTTTTTATTAAGGGCAAGTCAGTGAGCCATCAAAGCAAAGTCTGTGAAAGATTTAAGAGTGCTTGTCTGTGGTGCATGCTTTGCCTAGTGAAATTATGGTTCCAGACAGTTGCTTAGTGCTGACTATAAGTACCATTAATTCAGTGTTTACCATAATGTATACACAATATAGCACCGTAAGGTAAAGGGCAGCATCAGATCTCTCTTTGTACAGCCTGCTATAAATTATTAGTAAAAGAAGAAGAAGAAGGTCACTATCTTTCTGCTACACTAGCTCAGCCTTTATTATCTTGCATTACAATTACATTTTATCATTACCCTTTACCACCAGAATATTCTATTATCATGACTGTTTGTGTAATAAAACTAACACAATAACACTTTACTAGAAAAAGAAACAATAAAAACACAACCCACTGCCAAGCTGAATGCTGAACTGAACATATTTGTATAATGGTGGAAGGAACATTTGGAGGAACCTGGGTGATACATTGTCTTCTGAAGATCAGGCACAACTAGAGGGCTCAGGGGAAACTGTCTGATTTCCTTGGTAAAGTTTAGTGACGGTGGTTGTTCCCATTTTTTAAAGACAATGGACTACAGCCTCTTGCTAAGAATGCTGGACAGGAGGCAATTCGTTAAACCCTGGATGTAAAATGAGCAGCACAGAATCCGCAGCCCATGTGGAGATAGTTAATTAACCTGAGGTTGGTTTACCTCAGTTGTCCATCTTAAAGGTACATGCAGCATTCAACAAACATTTAATGGCTCCCAAAAGACAGTCTTCCCTAACTTTATTTGATATCACACAAGGAAAGTTCAAGGACTGCTTCACAACTCAGATCAGTAAGATCAACTAACCCTCAGCCATCCTTGAATATACACACAAACAAACCAAAGAAAAAATATCCTCTCTCAGTTTGAGATCTGCCCGTCACTCTTAATGCAGGCTATAACCTTCTGTGCCATTATCAGTCTGGATCACAGCTTACACCCTCATTTCAACTGCCACGACACACAATTACAAGCCATTCAATTTACCCCACAACCATGAAAAAGACTGAGAGAGCACTGATGATATCCCTGGACACTCTAATTGACACTTTCAACTTTAATGCAGAAATTAAAACCACTGAATTGGCAAACTGGATAAGAGGATTTGCAGTCCGCAGTGCTGAATAGATTTGATTTTTTCTTTTTCAGCAAAAACCTTTACAGAGCTCAGCTCATGAGAAAGACTGACATTTTTGGCTGATGGGTTGTTGGTCATTATTGACGTTAAGTTAACCTGATTTTATCTGCTGAGTTGCAACGACAGCAAATCTTTAAAGTGAATGGTTCTGGGGAATGAGCACAGGCAGCAGCAGTATGTGAAAATTGTGCAGTGTCATGTCTGTTTTTTGTATGTGGAATATCGCATGTGACAATAATATGTCACATGCGATATTCCCCCCCCCCCCCCCCATTGAAAATGTCATTCTTTTAAAGGTGAGGTTTGTATTTTTGAGTGACATCTAGAGGATAAACTTGAGATTGCAACGAAGATCAAAATGCGGTCGTCGAGATCTAACACCACGTCAACAGATGAAGTTACCGTATAAAGGCACATTTATACTGTAAGTTTTACTTGTGTATATTGTAATTGTATAGGTCATAGACGTGTGTGATAGTGAAACTAATTTTTTTTCCATATTGTGTTAGATCGGTAACTGCAGGCTAGTTGACATTAAAGTAGTTTAAAATTTTTTTCTAATAATTGCATTCAGTCTAAACGGTGAGAAAGAGAGAGTGCATGTGGCATGTTCATGGTAGAGGAGATGGGGGGGGGGGAAGCAGATGAGCAGCTGCCTCCAGAGGAGAGGAGAGGAGACACTTATAATACTGTGTGATTTTCTTATCTGGTCTTTTCACTAACAACTACAGAAATACAATAGGTATTTATATAAAGTTAGTATCTCTGTACTTTACACCATACTGTAAATTACAGTATAATCTATAACATCAATAAGATGTGTTATCTCATTAGAACAGTTGTTGCCAGAGTAACATCAGCTAAATGATTATATGAAAACCAGGAGAGAGAATTATGACAAATATTTATGCACAGGCCAAATTATGTTCCATACTTTTATGTTATTGTAATACTGAAGAACAGACAGACCATAACATACAGTCCACTGTCATGTTATCTACCTAACATCACTCAAACAAACACTTTATTTGTCTCTTTTCTTGTTTTATGTATACAGACTTCTGGTGGAGATGACTCTGGATGAGTACAGAGATCTAACAGCACAGCTGCTGGAGAAACAACCAGGTCTAGTTTTAATGCCTCACCGGCATCAGTGCAGGGATGATAACCCACCTTCTGCTGGAGTGCCAGGGGTAAAGTGGGTAAAGTGGCATTCTTGTGCCAACTGTAGGGTCATGCCTACTGACCAGGAGAAGTTTTTTGTACATTCACAGACAGTACTGGGAGGATCTCACCTTATTCTGCCTGTAGATATACATATTTTAATTTTATTTTAGCATTTGGAAAATAGTTTCCTGACCCTAAAGGACAATGCACTGGTTTCATACCTGGCCTGTAAATTTCCTTCCAAGTTGAACAGTTTCACACAATGCCACAAGTATTCAAACATCTGTGTTCATATCAAGACATCTTTAATTTTATATATGGTTCTAGTTCTTATAATTGCTAATAATTTATTTAATTTTCAATTTTTTCTGTATTAAAACTTTTCCAGTAATTTACTTAATATTTATAGTTATATTCTGCTGGTTCAAACTGAAGAGGAAATAAATAATAAAAACCGAACAGATATACCTGCTGCATTCATTTCAATACTAACCCGTATAAATATCTATACAGTAACAGGAAGAAACTGCCTGAGAGGTAGCATGATTCAACAGTTTATTGTTTAGTGAAACAAGTGTGATGAACTCCAGCTGTTTTCAGTCCACATCAGCAGCTTTCTGGAAGCCAGGTCCTGTTGAAGACAGTGACTTTACATATTAGAATCAACTCAGTGTATGATTGTTGTTGATGTGCTGCAATAAAGGCAGGCAAATGTACCTTTAGTGGTACCAGGCATTAAAATGAACAAGAAATTGAAGAAAACAAAGGTGGTCTAATAATTTTTTCCATGACTGTAGGTTTTCTTTTAGCATAAGAGTCACTGTCAATGATAGATTGTGTAAACAAATATTTTACTTTATTGACATTACACTTGAATATATCTTAAAATGTCACTGTTTCAGTTCTCCTAAATTTTGAGAAATAAAAAAAATGCTTCTTCTTTACTTATTTTGTTAATTCTTTCTCCATAAATAACGAACCAGAATGCTGTTAAAGCCCTGGATCAGTAAGCAGTATTGGAAAAAAGTTGAGTATCATTGAAATCTTAATGATGCCCATTGCCATCTACCACTCTAGTGATCCAAACCTTTGTCTTTGGTACTTTTTCCTTCTGCTTCTAGATTTTACTTCTTTTTTCCTTAGGTTTTAAGGTTTTAATTTCTGTTCCATACACAACGGACATTATATGAAGTATTGATTGGTTTTATATTAGTTGGAGACATCTGGGCTGCAAGTGGAGATAAAACAGTCATTCAAGTTTTCCCATGCGTGCTCATCATGCTTTGCAGGCTGCTGACTGCTTCTAAGGATGTAAGTACAGCAAAAGTGGCAGGTGTAGTGGATGCTCTTTTAAATCTGACGTCTGGAAGCAGTTCAGTTCAGTTTTCCTGTGCCAATACATGAGAGGAGAAAATGAGAGAAGGTGATGGATAAACAAAAAAATATGCAAACACCAACAGATTGGAAAAGTGGTAACACGAGAGGCTACATGGCAAATTGTTTCCCCCAAAATAGATTTGAGAAGATACAAGGAGAAGAAATCCAGCCTGGCCTAAGGACTAACAGTCTCAGAGCTCAATAGATCACAAGATTCTTTAGTGAATATATAGTCAAAGACTTACCACTATTTTTTGTCACATCACAGACATATTTTAGTTGAACACCATTATCAGCTTTCTGCAAAGAGACTAGAGCTAAATTTACATACTAAAGTTCTCACTCACATCAGATGATGAGTGCACTTCACAAGCTGATCAGACCTGTGCTGCCTGTGACCTGTGCACTGTGTACTTGTCACCCTGTTGTTATTTTGAGCAAATGATATTGTTATGTAATATAATTAACTTTTGGTATGGGCGTCAGCATTTAAATTCTCTCTTAATTCGGAATTTCAGCCAATTGACTTTTCTTGACCCTGTGGTCTCAATTTTTTTTCCCTTAACCGTGAACTGATCATTTAAAAAATAGTTTTGTCACTTTATAATACTTTAAAATACTCATATTCACTCTTAAATGTGTATGAGTTTATTTTTTTTCATTTTAAACAAAAACAAACACAATTGCATTTTGCTTCAAGCATCTTGTGACCAAGTAGTGGCCCTTCCCTGTTGGCTATCTACAGTATCACACAGTTCTTTAACATTTGAACTGTGAAAAAGCAGTGAAATGAAAGCCAGTACTATAAGATAATTGCTGTTAAGTTTAGCCACGACACCAAAACAGAAGCTTGAAATAGTCATTATGAGTGTTTTTTTGTGTCCATGCGTGGGATCCAGACTGGTTGCACAGACCTCCAGCAGAGAGGCAGAGAGGGGTTTTCGAAGTCATCTTCCATCTTTTCTTCATATTTTACTCACAACCTCACGCGGGGATCATGCTGTGCAACAGAATGAGGAGGAAGGAAAGAAAGGGAGCGGGAGGTGGGGGTGGGTTGTGGTTGGGATCAAACACTTGTAATAACTGTCTCTAATTAAGACCAGAGGGAATGAGGGAGTTATTAGCTGTCATAAGCAAGTTCATCAGACCAACAGAAAGCAGATGTGTGTGTGTGTGTGTGTGTGTGAGAGAGAGAGAGAAATTTCTTACCAGATTGGGTTTATGCATCCTAATGAGAATGGAATAAGAATGAAAGAAATACTTTGACTCCATCTGTGTTTGCATGTGTGCGTCTGCACGTGTGTGTGTTCATGCATGAAAGCTGTAATAGCTGAGTAGTAGTATTCCTGCATCACACTCCAACTGTTATTAATATGTATGCAGCTGAGAAATACCCCCTTACTTCCTAGCTCATCAAGAAAACCCACTTATAAATGTATTATTTCAGTCCTATTAACCTGCCAGTCTACACACTCACACACACTTACTGTCTGTCTGTCTTGTCTGTTTCAGAGCAGCATAAATGAAAACATAAAGCACAGGTTTTAATAGTATTTCCTGGGGATTCTAAGTTCACTTGCTAAAATTGTGAGTTGGGGAGAGTGTTAATAAGTGGGAAACTGAGTGGCCTCGGTACAGGTTCGTGCTCCCTGAAAGCAGTTTCTACTTGCATTGCTTCTTTTGTTTTCTATACACTGGGCTTTATGAGATCAAGGTCACATGTGCACACGGAGGAGTTGAACTTAAGAATAATTTCTTCAGCATGAAGGCTAATCATCATTCATTGTTTAATTGTTTAGTGGCAATGAGATTTTCATTTGATTTAATCCTGCTTAGTTAAACAAAAAAACATTTGGCCTTCAGAAGTCAATATTTATTCTTGGTCCAGCCTGATTTTTTTTCCAACTTTAAGTAAAATAATCTGTGCAAGACTGCCTTATTTACGTCACAGAATTGACTTGAACAAAGAAGTGCATTGCAGGGAATTACGTTTTTTCTGTCCTGTGAAAAATAGCATGAATAACCAATATTTATTTATATACTGAGGAAGTAATTTGAATGCGAGAGTGTATTTGCAAGCCCATGCATGGACTAAAGTGATTGTCATTTTCAAGAAACCAATTTCAGATGTTGGAGAGATGATATTGTGATAATATTGTCCAATTTTGGTGAAACTTTGCAATCTGCAGCCTCAGTTTGCTGTTCTTAGCTGACAGGATTGGCACCGGTTGTGGTCTTATGCTGCTGTACTCCATCTACTTTAAGGTTTGACATGTTTAGGCATAGCTTGCATCAACATAGCATTTCCATCCAGAGAACTCATCAGATATTTTCTGTTTTTCTTGCCTTTCTCTGGAAACCCTAGAAATGGCTACATCCCCACTGGGATCAATGAAGTATTTCTGATTCTTATTTGTGCTTGTGTGTGAAAATTCCAGGTAGATCAGCAGTTGTGAAATGCTCGGGCCAGTCTCTCTGGCACCAACAAACATGCCACACTCAGTCATTCAAAATACTTTTTCTCCCCATTCTGATGCTCAATTTGAACTTCAGCAGGTTGACCATATGTTATCTACTACTCTCTAATGTAGTACGCTCAGTAACATTGTGAGAGATGCTTAAGGAATTTAAATCCCCTTTCGATAGAAAAGTTCCCTCCACTGTACCACAGTTTTCTCCTTGATAAGTTTTACTTTTCTATTCACTGTCAAGTGCTAAGGGCAAGTTTATGGAATTTACTGGATTTCTCATTGTAAAATTTAAAGGTCTTGACCTTTTCCTGTAAATGCTTTGGGTTAATGTGTGTTGTGATTTGAAGCTGTAGAAATAAAATTGAATTTCAATGTTTGTGGGATTTTGTGACTGTTTTTTACAGTGTGTATGCTCTATTTTAATGGCTCCACAATGGGTTCCTTCGGAGCCTGTTCCAAACAATTAAACTTAAAAACACAAGGTGGCTCTAGGAGTTCCCCGTAGTTCAAGTTAAAATACAGCATGTTTCTCTGCTTTTGTAATAGTGATACTTCCATTAAGGTCCCAGTAGAAATAAAGGTAAACTCTATTGAATTTCACCAGACCCCCAGATAAACTCAAATAATTGAGAGGGCAGGAGTCATGTCTGCACTATATTGCTGTTGGCTTCTGTCACAGGTCACTAGAGCCATCTGAGCTTCTGAGAAAAGAACGACCTGAAACTGATGTTTTGGGGTGCAATTACACATTTCCTTTCACTTTTTCACTTTGTCACATTTCATGCAAATAAACAGGTGCACATGAGACTGCATCTGCATCCCATGTTATTTTCTTTCTTGTCTTTGCTGCGTTATTGCTTTTCTTTATCATTCCTTTTCCTCTCATTTAAGCCAGCTTCCCTGCTTACTGTTTTTAATCCTCACATGGGGTTTGAATGAGATCACTAAGGCATCACATTTATGCAAAACGTTGCCTTCGTTGGTACATGACTTTCTGTTTCCTTTTTCCTGCAATATAAAAATGTACCCCCTTTTTTCTTCCTGCATTCCTAATCTCCTATTTAGCAATTGTTTTATTTCCTATTTTATTAATGAATGCAGCTGATACTCATATGCCTCTTGTCTCTTATATCTCACATAAAAAAATGTCTTACTGTCATTTCTCTTGACCTACATTCACATTTTTGTGTTTGGTCTCCATCACTTCACTCATTCATCCCCTCTGCTTCTCCCTTGACCATGCATTCCATTACAGTGGAGCCTCCATTGATTTGCTCTCTGATTGAAGTGCTATTGATTACAAAACATGCTCCAGTGCTAGTGAGCTGAGGCAGTAAGGCTGAGTAAGAGCGGGCATGTACACGCACACACACATGAGCACCCACTGATCTCTCGCACACTGTTTTCTCCTGCTTCTATTCTGCTGTTTGCCTTCATCTCAAAATGCTTAAGATGTCTTTTCTATCTCCTCCTCATCTCCACTGACATGGCATCATGGTATATGATGTATATTGATTCCCCGCCCCCCACCCCCGTCACCATTACACCTAAAACATGTGTCATCTCATTAATTGTTTTGGGACTAGATATTAAAATGGGAACACGTTGGAGGGATGTGATGCAAAGAGACCACAACAGTAACAACAGCAGATGTTATATTAACCTGGAAAAAAGAAAACATATAAGGCATGTGCATGTGTGTACATATTTTGATGAGATGAAATATGTTGAGTGTCTCTCACCTCAGGAGACAAAACTTTATGTATTCATGCCAACATGCTGAGTGCAACTGCTTTTTAATGGGAGAGTCGTGGTGATTGAGAGAGGATGGTACTTGATGAGGCAGGAAATGTACGAGCCTTTGTGTCGCTGTAAGTGACGACTATTCATGCGCTGCGATGCAGGAGCGTGGAGACAGGTTCACTGCCACATGGACAAATCTATACATCTGTGCTTATAGGTGCTTTTCAACACCTTGATTGTCATCATTATTTCTCTCTCTCTGTGTGTCTCTCTCTCTCTGTCTCTCTCTCTCTCTCTCTCTCTCTGTCTCTCTCTCTCTCTCTCTCTGACAATGTGCGTTCACCTTCTTTCTCAATTCATCCTCCCCCTCTTTGATTTCCTGTTTACCTTTGAAGTAGTCATCTTTCCATTGCTGCTGATGCAGATCATCTGCAGGGCTGCATGAAATGTCTCTTTAATGATACATCTTAAACGTAGACCATACAATAATGCGAGTAAAATTTCTCAGCCATCTCAATTAGGCCAATGATTTGTGAGGACCATAGGTAGTTGTGCATGCACGTTGTTCATTACCACATCCTAAAAGCTTTATTGGCTCCATATCATAGCATATTTTCCATTTGGCCACAGAGTTCATCCATTATCAGCAAGGTGGACTATCTAATTGGACACAGATCTGATACATGTTTTTGCTGATGCTGAGATGTCACATGGGCAAGTGTAATGTATACTCTATAGGTGTGCTTGCATTTATGTTTCCCATAATGCATTCAAGTCCAAATTAAAGGATATCAACATTAAGGGAGCCGGTGATAATGCAATCTAGTATTGCCAATATTGAAACCATACACCCACCGGGATATCCAGTGGCTCCAGTCCAGACTGAGATAAAAAAGAGTCTACAAGTTTGAGTGTATGAGTTGCCATTAACTTGTTTTAGTATCCTTCCTTATACTGAGGGGTGTATCAGCTATTGTGGTTATTTTTAATATTGTATAAAACTGGGTGACACAAAAAAAAAAAATGTAGCCAAATCATTAACAAATGACAACCAACATTTGGGACATATGAATGGCATATGAAATGTGGACTGAACTTCAGGAAACTATAATTTGTTGCTGCATCAAAACAGTTTCATCTTGAAACGTGGTTCTTCCTTGTTCTAAAGTTCAACACAAAATATCTTATTGCAACTCAATCATTTTGTGGTTTGTGTTTCTTTTTGGAAGAGCACTGATGTGTAGAAGATAGGATGATTGATTGATTGATTGATTGATTGAACTACTATAGCTCACATTAGTTCACTGTTAAAATTAACAACTAAACAAACAACTAGATACTCTGAAGGGAAGTATACTGAATTATACTACAGTGAAGAGAAGACATTGGGTCAGCAGCTAATCCGTTTATTTAGCATAATATACACTTGCATCCTTATTAAGTTGGATGAAAAAAGCAGCCCCATTCAACAGACAACTGAATTATATGGTAATTACCTTCACTATGCCACATTTGGTTGTATTCATGCTTTTTTCCTCCACTTTGGCTTTTACTTAAGTTCAACTAGAAAACATTTCTGCCTTTCAAGTTGAATTATTGTGCCCACTAAAGCAGCACAACCCCCAATGCTTCCAACAGCAAACATACCCCATCACACACATTGGTACATCTCCCCCAAACACACACACACAGAAAATGGACGGCACACACACTTGTGCAGGGCAATCAATAACAGTTGTGATGGATATTATATGCTGATGTATGTGCTGCCCTCTGACCTGTAATTGAATGTGCAGGGTTCAGACGCTTTATCATGATAGGGCCATTCGCTCCACAGGTCATCGGCTGCTAAATGGTTGATAAGGCTGCACACTCCACGTCTACTGCTCATATGTCTGCTGTCAACGCAATGGGTTTGCTGAAGGATGTGTGTGAGAGTGTGAGGAGGCACGTGTTTGTGCTGGAGTGATGGTCTGTGTGGGTGTGTGTGTGTGTGACAAAGAGAGTGTGTATGATGGAGAGCATGAATACAAGAAGTCATCCTGCCATTTCCTAATGCTTGTCTGCCTCAGTCATTTCTCACTGGAAGAGACTCTGGTGGTTCTGAAAACAAACAAGTCGAGTATCACATCAGCATCACTTTCAGCATTGTGACCGGCCCATGAACCATGCAATGGCCTTCACATTTTAACACCCACCATCATCCCAGGTTTTTCACTACTCTGTCCGACTCTGACGCAGCTATTTTTAACTGCCTGTAGTTCTGTTATATATTTGTTTTCTACTGAAAATTATGAAGCACAGATGAAACTCTTACATTCTTGGGAAACTTGGCACATAAAACTCAAAAAAACTAAAAAGTGTAAAATAAATATGATTTATAAACAGAAACCGTGGAGTAAAACTCATTAAGGTTCCTGCTTAGGTCAAATAATCCCATTCAGCAAACATTCAAAGCTGCAATAACTTGGATAATTGGTAATGAGTTCTTCTAATAGATGCATTTCACATAATCATTTAAAAAAATCACTCAACAGGAAGATCGGATAATGCAAACAGTAGGTGCTATAAAAAAAGATAACTCAAAAAATAAAGTAGAAAATAAGGAAAAGAATGTATTTTCCCAAATTTGCAGTTAGGGTTATTTTAGCCTATACTTTGATTATCCTTTTTCTTTCCCTGTCGCACCACCATTAGGTCAACATGAGTACTTTTATTGGACACCTTTCAGCAGCTTTGATTGACTACCCTAAACAAGGAAATGATGAATGAATGAATGAATGAAGTTAAAATTCATCAAACCAAAAAAAAATGTCCAATGCTTTCTCTTATTTAGAGATAAATATCCAAAATGAATGTTATCATGTCAGCCTTATATTAGCTGAGATATTTTGTGCAAAATTGAAAGTAATAATATGCTATGCTATGCTTTACAGATAGTGTACATACTTAAATAAGCATTATATCTTTGATTACTGACCACACAGTTGCCTGGCCTGTGTGACAAACCCAGTCACTGTGCTCATCTGGGTTGTGGTAAGGTACATAAATAATTAAATATATGTGTGTGTACAGTATATAATGTTATTGTATAATGCAGCTTGCATGCTAAATAGTTTTACTCAACCCTGACTCTCAACCCAATAAGTCCAACACTTTGTTTACCAACACTGACAGCTCGTTTCTGCAGGCAGTTATCCGATATCCGTCAAGATAAGATGTCACTCTCTTTACGGCTGCATCTTCAGATAATGTTGGGGGGAACAAGTTAAAGTCTTTAAGTCCCCATCTATTTTAAGATTGTCTCAAACTGCCAAAAATGTCACTATCATTTACACAAATCACTCCTGTGTTTTCTGGCCTTCTCCCCATCTTGGTGAGGCCTTTAACTGATGCAAGCTCATAGACTAAGAGTAAATGTGTCCTCAGACATCCCCGAAATGTTTTTATTTAATATATAACTATCAATCAGATTTTTACATTTGAATTTTTAATATGGCAGGCTCCAGATTTTTTATGCATAATACAGTAATATGAGTTAATAATAAGCCACCAATCACAGCCCCAGCATGAGACCTAATATGTGAAATTTGCACAGAAGGCAGATGCCCTGATGTATTCACGTCCCTTCAATCACACTGATTGCCTGTTTCAACTTGTCTGCAAAGCTGGCAAGCTTGGTTTTGGGTGTAATCTGATTGGTTCCATTGTGCCAGACAAGATAAATTAATCACAGAAAACTGATGTTATGCGGTTCATTTTTGAAAGTGGCTGCTTTTACTGAACAGGTGCTATAGCATTTTTTTCCCCATTGTTCTAAAGAGGAACTGCATTTGGCATAATTTAACAAAACTTTCTACAAAGAAGCAGTAAAAAAAGATTTATTTATAACAAAAAAAAAAAAAAAAAAAAAAAAAGTTTCTTATCTTGATCAGACCTGATTTGCTTGGCAAAAGAGCTGAAAATCTATTCCGGAATTGCATGGGATATGAATCAAGAGTTTCTATGAAGCATTGTGTCCTTGGTTTTATATTTACTGGGGGAAAAGCCAATATCTAGGAAAATCAAACTCGTCGTGTCATGTTCTCCTGTCTGTTTGTTTGTGTTTTTCATGCAGCAGTCTAAATGTTGCACTGTTCTGGGTACTGGCCTTTACTATGTTGTGTTATTTCAGGATCCACGTTTACATACATACACACGCACACACACACACAGAATTCAGTGGGACATTTGAAGGGGAGTAAACAAAGAATATTTCATCAGCTGTGTGAGCTGGCAATATTTGGACCAGTGGTAGGAGCATGATACTGTTTGTTTGAGGTAGTGTGTATGTGTGTATGTGTCTTGTACTTGCTGCAGAATGATGACCAAAAATCGTATAAACCCAACAAAGGTGGCTGGTCCTCACTTCATTAAAGGGCTTTTTTAGGGTTAAGACCTGGTCTTATGGTTAGGGTTAGAATTGGGTTTAGGTTAGGGTTAGGCATCTAGTTGTGATGGTTAAGGTTAGGGTAAGGGCTAGGGAATGTATTATGTCTATGAGGGTCCTCACTCTGATAGAAGTGCAAACATGTGTGTGTGCGTGTGCGTACGTGTGTGTGTCTGTGGCAGTGTGGGATGCAAGTGCACCTGAGTTGGTCTGTTTGGAATAATAAGTCTGTATACAAACGCTCTTGTATTTATATTTAACACATCTCTGTGTTGTTTGTCCCTTCTCTCACCCCTGTGTTACACTGTTATCTCCCTCATATCTGTTTGTAATTAAGTCCCCAACACATCCTCACTGTCCAGCTGTGATTGTGTGTGTGTAACTGTTTGTGCCATTGATGCTGATGAGGAACTTAATTTACTGTATCAAACTGTATCTGTTCCTGCTGTGCTTGTGTGTTGGATAACTTTTGAACATATTTGTGCATAATGCATATTTAGTTTGGCCTGTATACATGTGTATAGGTCTTGTTTAGACTTGTTTGTGAGGTACACAGTTAAGAGACAGTAAAGAATAGTTTAAGGACAGTTCTTTATACCCAAAAGGCACAAACAGAATATAATTTTGTGCAATTTTTCACATGTGACCTTATCCTTAGCCTGTGGAGGACAGTGTGACCCCTAGCAATACTTATAGTAAGAGACAATACACATAGAAATAATAAAACACAATAGAAATAGTACATGCTGTTACATTTTTATTGCCATTTTCCCAAATTCTGTGTACTTCAAGTTGGGCAGCATCAGGTTTTAGTAAAGTGAAGAGATGTCAGAAGAACACCAAGATACTCTTAAAGTTGCCTGGGAAGTGACAAGCTGCATAAAAGTATGTGTGGGTACCTGGTATTCCTTATGTTGTGGGGACCTAATCCAGTTTACACAGTCACATTATGTGGACTTGTATTTTACTTTACTATATTTTAAGTTGAAGACATATTTAAAGTTACACAGGGGTTAGGGTTAGGTTAAGGTTGGGGTCAGAGTTAGGGTTAGGACAACAGTAGTTCTTATTAAGGTTATAGTAAATCTCCAGAAAAATAATATAAGTAAATGCAATGGTCCAAGTCATGGAAACCAGTATGTTTGTATTTTTTAGTGCAAGTTACAGGACATAAAGCACTTAGCCAGGAAAAGGTGATCATAACATTGACTGTTACCTTTTTTGTACTTTCTTTCTTTTTTCATTTTCTTGAATTATGTTTACCACAGAATACTGTATTTCAAGCAGTCCTTGCTGATCCTCTAATCCTTTTTTTATTTTAGTCTTTCAAAGATGGTAAAACAAAGATTTGTTTAGTTTATTTTTTTTTTATTGGATGTTCCACCACACTGACCTTGGGGCCACTGGTATAAATAGATTATTGACAGACTGTAGTTGTAATTGGGCAAAAAAAGCACTGTACACTGCTTCTTGATTTAGCAGCTGGGCAAACCACAATGTTAGATATCTTTAATGTTATTATAGGAGGTGTATATAATAAAATTTTTTGTCCATAATGTCTTTAGTTTGCACAAAATTAATATTGACTCATCTTTTACAGTGTGTGTGTGTGTGTCTGTGTCATTATTCACTGTAGACCTGGCTCTAATTCATACGAGCAATCGGGTTTGCACATATTTATTTATTTTTTTATTTTAACTTTGAGCTCTGTGGTTCAGTTGAACACAAGCGGCAAATCAGGTTTCTTTTATCCCTATAGGTGAAGAGCACAAAAAGAAATTGAGAACCTGTTTCCCCTCAATAGGTTCAAGAGTGAAGTTTAACCTGTGATAGTGCTCACTTTCATTTTGGCAGTATAGCTTGAGAATGCAAAGCCCTGCTCCAACTTACTAAAATGGTGGATTTTTATTCGGTTTTGGAAAGAAAAGTGGGCATCCTGCCTTTAAGAAAAAACACTTACTCTAACTTTTTGACTTGTGTAAAGATTTGACTCACCCTGACTTCATACTTCATGTCTGCTAGAATCCTCATTTTGGACATGATGGTTTCACCTGTGCCGTCTGTGCTCAGAATGGCAGGTACAGACACTTCTCATGGCTCCCGACCACATTTTCTCTCCAACCTTCAACAGTGACAGATCAAAAAAATTAACTGACATCAAGATTTTCTTATAAGATGAGGGGCAGGTTTGGGAGCAGAGCTTTTGAGTTTATTTTAACCTCCAAGAAGTTGTCCTCGACCAACATGGAGGATAGGAGAGCACAATCTTAGGCAAGCTGATGGGCTAAATAAATGAAAAAGCCTTTTGGTTCCTACTCTGCAGGATGTCTTTTTTGTCATCATCATCATCAGACAAAGTGAGAGGCAGAGGATCTTCACTGTTGGCAGCAGAAATGATCAAGAAATTGTAAGATGGGCCGAGTTTGACAGTTTCCAGGTGAAGTCCTCACAATTTTCTTCTCTGCTGAAGAAACTGAGTGAAGTACTGGATTAGCACAGCTGATACAGAACTGCACCAATAGAGTTTAACAGTCTCATCCTCCTTGAGTATGAAAATGCAAGTGATTATTCTTCTGTTCTGGAGGTTGTGTGCTCTTGTTGACTCTGCAAACAAGCAGTGTGTTTGAAATGCTAGATAACATAAATTGTTGTTTGAAAATGTGAGGCTGTCTCTGACTAAGAAAAAAGGTGGCGTGACTAAGAAGGGGAACAAATCGCTTAACAATATTTTGGTATTCCTCGACATTATTCTTCGTGGTCCATGGGGGAGAACCTCTGTGAGCGTCATTGCTCTTTTAAATCCCCTTGATTACTGTGCCTACATTTCAAATGCTGCTCTACAAAGTACACCACTTCTGTGAGCCATAAAGCCTTAAGGCCATGCAGAACTATAGCACACTAACTGGGGATTATAAGCTTGCATTAGCCATTTTCACCTTGTTATCAGTCTTTGGTGAATAGCGATATTTCCTATGTAGGAGAGGTCTCTGTACTGGACTGAGCAGAAATTACTCAATGCATGGTCATGCATTGGGCAGCCTGCTGAATTATTGATTAGTTCCCGTGGATGGTGATGATGGTAATGAGACTTTGTACTGTGCTGGGTTAGCTCTCTGGGAGATGCTCTGTATCTTCTCCTGCTAAGAGAGGGAAACATACTTGGACACAGGAATGTTCTGCCTTTTAATTCGTCTCACCGTTCAGTATCATAATCTGTAATCTGTAACAGGAAGGAAAAAAAAAAAGCGTTGGACCGCTTTTTAGCTTTGATTATGACATGCATTCGCTGTGGCATTGTTTCGGTAAGCTTCTGCAGTGTCACAAGATTTTTTTCTGTCCAGTGTTGCATTAATCTTGTACTGATGATGGAAAAGACAGACCACTGCACAAAGCCTTCTCCAGCACATAAGATCTGAACTCTGTTGTGGCCGATCCATGTGTGAAAATGATGTCTCATGCTCCCTGAACCACTTTTCACAATTTAAACAATGAATCCTGGCATTGCCATGTTGGAATATGTCTGTGCCATCAAGGAAGAAAAAAAATCCATTAATGGAATCTGGTCATTCAATATATTTAGGTTGTCAACTGACCTCATTCTTTGGGCACATAATGTTGCTGAACCTAGACCTGACCAACTGCAGCAACCCCAGATCATTGCACTGCCCCCACAGGCTTGTACATGATGGTGCATCACTTCATCTGCCTCTCTTCTTACCCTGATGTTTCCATCACTCTGGAACATGGAAAATCTGGACTTAGACCACATGACCTTCTTCCATTGCTCCAGAGTCCAATCTTTATGCTTCCTAGCAAATTGAAGCCTTTTTTCTCCTATTGGCCTCACTGATTAGTGGTTTTCTTAAGGCTACACAGCTGTTCAATCCCAATCCATTGTTTCCCTTCACATTGTGCGTGGAAATGCTCTAGCTTTCACTATTAAACATAGCCCTGAGTTCTACTGTTGTTTTTCAACGATTTGATTTCACCAAATGTTTAAGTGATTGCCGATCACAGTCATTCAGGTTTTTTTTCCGACCATATTTCTTCCTCGAAGACGATGGTTCCCCACTATCCTTCCAGTTTTTAATAATGTGTTGGACAGTTCTTAACCCAATTTTAGTAGTTTCTGCTTAGATGTCCTTGGATGTTTTCTCTGCTTGATGCATGCCAATGATTTGACCCTTCTCAAACAAACTAACATCTTTTCCACGACCACAGAATGTGTCTTTCCACATAGTTGTTTAAGAAATGAGGAACTACTCATTGCATCAGTTGGGGTTAAATAACATGTTGCCAGCTGAAAGATAATTGCCCATGTAGTAATTATCCAATAGAAGTCTGTTACCTATTTGGTTATTTAAATCCAGGTGGTGACTTTTTTTTGGCCAGACAGTGTATCTAAGATCAAACTGTATTGGAAACAAGCCAAAACAGAATCCTGAGGGATCTTTTGAACAGCAACACAGTAGCATCTGTGTTTCCAGGATGCTCTTGCAGGTGAGATGCAAATAAGCAAACACTTTTGTTAGTGGACAGCTCTTGACAAACATTTAGTTAGAGAGAGGAAATGAAAAATGGGGGGAAAAAAAGATGGCAAGGATGAGGGCATGTGTGGCGATGCAAAAGACACTGAATAAGGTTCATACAAGTATTAAGATGAAGTGAATAAAGGAGGAAATACAAAGTGAAAACCTTACTGTGAAGGCAGTTCATGTTTTACAGTCAATGGGAAAGTGCTCTGGGCATTCAGCCCAGCACTGCCTGTGGTAGTAGAGGTTGAGGTTTTTGTTTTGCTGAAGTATTCTCACTAGGTTGAAGAAGCACCTGCACAGTAGAGCGTTCAATTTTCATGTCATGTCTTGTCCTACCTCTGAAATGAAACACTTTATCTGGTCTAAGAAATATGACCATTAAAAAGTAATGTGGTTCCAGTTGTGGTTCACCAGGCTGTGGAGTGTCTGCATTGTTTTTAAAGGTGAAGTTTGTAATTTCTAGTGACATCTAGAGGATAAACTCGAGATTGCAACGAAGAAAAGCATGTTTATAAGTTTTACTTGTGCATATTGTAATTGTATAGGTCATAAACTTATATGATAGTGTATACAACAATCATACACAACTCAGTGTATGATTGTTGTTGATGTGCTGCAATAAAGGCAGGCAAATGTCTGTCACTTACCCAGACTGATTGCGCAAAGTAAATTTGATTTTGATAATAAAGTGCCAGAAATATTACAAACTTCACCTTTAAGATACCTGATAATTTTGTGTAGCTGTTTGATCTGTACATTATATTTATATCATAAATGTCATGTCAGGTATGTTGCTTGTTTATTCTTCTTTTGCTCAACAAATAAACATGAGCAGGACATGTGATGAAATGTCTTGATTTGATCACTTTTGACCTTCTAATATAAACACCTTCCATCTGTGCAAGTACAACACAGCAGCTGCTTAACCTGGCACTTCATTTAACTTTATTTAGCTGTGAATTCAATCTTGTCTCCTAATACATTTTAATAAAATGTCACTCTCTTTACCTTACCTTAAGTTTTTTGGAGGGTCTCCTTTATAAATTGGAGCCAGTCATTAAAGAGTGTGGCCTAAGGCATTGAGTATGTGCACAAAACTCAGCTGATGTAAGCTTGGTGCATGTGACAAATCCATTTTTCACAATTTTGGTGACCACGACCAGAGGTTGTTGCTTCATCCCAGGATTGTGTGGCAAAGTATTTAAATAAAGCTTAAACATGTGTTGTTTATTAGAAGGATGCAATAGCAGCTGGTGGAGTCGGAGCGGTTAGCTTTTACTAATTCAATTAGATCATCTTCTTTCGTCCTCAGTAGACAATTTAATTGACTAAAAAAAGAGTCTCCATGGAAGAGAGTTACCATGCACCCAAAATCTAGTTGCAAGTTAAAAAAGAGAGAGCGAGAGAGAGAGACTAATCATGACTTTAAGTGTCAAATATTTAGAATGTTAAATGTGTATAAATACAATGTGTCAATGTACAGATACAAGGTGAAAGGACAAAAAAGGTTTCACTTGGCTGGCAGGGGAAGAGTGTAATTATCATCCATTTATTCTTGTGAGCTCAACATATTGAACAAATTCTCAGTTCTACCATCTGACTTTTGTTATACTCTAATCTTTTTTAGTCTCACATCATGAGCGTCATGTTAGTGTTGAGTTTTTAACCTTACGTCCAGGAAGTGTGACTTAAAATACTGTAACTTTCTGTGTGCGGCACGGTTTATCACTGGGCGACACAAGATTCAGAACTCGACTATACGCAGGACAACAAAAACGTCACATGCAGCCAATGGTCTTAATCTGAATGTGTGAACAAACCTGGCTTCAATATAACAAGCATTCATTTGTTCATTTGTATTTAATGGTAATGCACTTCAGCTAATGATACCACAGCCTTTCACAAGACAATGCCATAAAAAACTTTTAATCTTATTTTAAATTGCTTCTTAGAATTTGCCTTTTGGATGTGCATAATTTGTCTGTGTTGGAGATTGCATGTATTCATTAACTGATAGATCAAATACTAAATTGTGCAGTTTCTGATGTGCTGACTTTTAAAATTAACACTGTTAAATGCAAACTTGGCTGACACTGTCATTTTTTTTATATTTAGGTTCTAACCTGTGGGGTTTGTTTACTCAACTTTTTTATCAGCACTGTTACAATATGCATATTATTTAACTGGAGTCATCCAAGTGTAAATATTTTTTGTTAAAAAAAGTTGGACCTTGCAGTATCCATTAGGTTGTTAGTTGAGGAGGGGCCTTGTCCCTCCTGCATATAATGCATTAGTACTGGATTAATTGAAAGCATTTTAAATAAGCAATTGTCCAGCTGACTGAGGAAGCTAAAGGGACTCTCTCTCTCTCTCTCTCTCTCTCTCTCTCTCTCTCTCTCTGTGAGTGTGTGTGTGTGTGTAAGATATGATGAATGGTAGTTTATATGGGACTTTGATTAACTGCCACAGAGGTCAGATTGCTGTGGTCAGCTGAAAGGCCAAAAGCTGCTCAAACTGTCAAGTAGCAGCACACATAAACACACACATGCGTGCATGCTCACATCTCTGGACAGTGCATTGATTTGCCAATCCCGCAAATTGTGATTGAGATTGGAATTTTTTTTCTTCCCCATAAAGAGGAAAAGTCTCCAATGTGTGTCTTTGAAGAATACTTTGAAAGTGCTGTGCGTGAGATTAATCATGCATTATTTGTTCTTTTACTCCCAGTAAATAAAGTGATTTTATTGGGACTCAAAAAATGAGACCTGTTGCAGTCACTAAACATGATGACCTGAAGACTGACTTACAGCAATGGGAAATGGGTTGGATTTTCCATGAAAATCCAGGTTGGTGCACCCCAGGTAAACATTAGTGGCAGATTTCCACCCACTGTTACCAAAATGAGCAGTGAGTAGTGAGTGAGTTACTGTGGTCTGTGAAGCAATGCAGTCTGCTAATATCAACAGAGGACCAGCATAGTGGTAGAATTATAAAAGTAACTCACAAGCAATACATGCTTCTCTTAACTGTCAGTCCCACTGTGAACATTTTTAAATGCCGCATATACTGGGAGGTAGAAACAGAATAGAGTCCTTTAATATCAACAAAGACCGTCTCCCAGCACAATGTAGACTCTAGCAGAATCCCATGAAGCACCTCACCGGGCCAAAGAGGAAAGTGACTGATGAGCAGAGTGTTGGTTTGCCTCATCATTGTGCATAATTGTGAGTAAAATACTGCACTTTCCTTAGTCACCATTTTGTCTTGAGCCCAGAATGCTGGCAACAAGCATCACGATGAGGCTGCAGTTCAGTTATGTGTTGCTGTAAATAACTGTTTTTGGAAATTATGTTTTAGCCTCTTTAGCTATACGTGTGCAACAAACAGGAGCTCATTCTTCTTTACTGCAGGATTAAGTTTACATGTGGGCTGGCAGAATAACCATAGCCATCGCATTAGTCGTTGATTACACAGCACTTTGCATTACAAAGCAAATTCTATCTGTGTCTCTCTCTCTCTCTCTCTGTTTAATTACCTTTTTTTTGAACATCTTGTTACATTAAAGCATTTTCCTCTACCGATGCTGGTAGGTTTTGCACTAAAACCTGACATTAGGAGCTCAAACTGATAATTACCCAAAAGTAGTATCAACAATGAATTCACGCTGTAATAAGTGATCATAATATATATTTGTCTTTAAAGAAATGTGTAAATGGTAACCCATCACAGTTTGGCAGTTAGAGCAAAAATACTCACAATTCCATAGTTGGTGTTTTGGCTCACATTTGAGTGAAATACTAATAAACTGTATTTTGTCCTGCCATTTATATGTTTATATTACACATGCTGTTTTATGATGATGACCAATCCTCTGAGAAGTAATTTTCTGAAGCTTGATCTTTTTCTTTTTCAAGGCTAGGCTTTTTTTTTGCATTTGAATATTCACGGTGGAATCCTAAAATTTCATTATTTATTTTAATTACAAAGCCTAATTTCTCTCGCTGTAATTGACCTGCGTTTAGGGGAAGTGCCAGGAATATAAACCATTTTATTGAGAGAGCCAAGACCATGAAATGAGGGGAAAAAAAGATTTGTAAGGGTAACCTCTATCTCTCTGCACTTATCTCTCTTCACTTAGTCCATTTCATTCTTTCTTTCAACACTTTTCTCTTACTTCAGATGGCTGGGCTGCCTATCTGTGTAATAAGAATGGAAAATGTTCTTCTTAACGCCCCATTATCAGTCAGGACACTAACTTATATTTCCCATCTGAGTAGTCCCCAAGGAGTCATCATCCTGTCTGTCATTTCAAGCTGGCAGGACAAGAATTCACATTATAAATGAGTAACAATAAAGACTGAATGATAAGAATGTACAGGATGAGATCTCATCGAAAAGGTTCAGTTGAGCAGATTTTTTTTAATAACTGACGGTGAGAGAGTTGGTCTAAAAACTGAATTTTGGGCTGTGATTTGAATGGCATCCCTTTCTGTTTAAAAGCAGAGCACGCTTCTATGTTTGAAAATGAACAAACAGAAATGGAGGTATGTATTAAATTAGTCCCAAATGTGTGGCTATACAGTGAAAATCCACTTGTGTGCTCAGACAGAAATGGTAAGCAAATCTTGCCATTGTGCTGTAATATACTGCCTGTTCATTATCTAACCAAATCCTAAACACATTTCCTAAGCCTCCAAAGATGTTATAGAATTTCTTTCTGTTTTGTTTTGATTTTCCTCATTATTTTATGCTTGTGAAAACATCTTGTTCTTGAATCACACACTCCACTCCCCTTATGGCACATATTGTCTTTCTCCTCATCGCTCTGTCTCCTCTCATATTTTTTTCATCTCACTCTTCTACTTATTTGTGATACCCTTCCTATCAAACTGTCTGGCTCTTCCTCTCTGTCAGTTTCCATCCACTTTCAATCCTCTGCTTCTTTCTTATCTAGCTCTTCACGGCTGTTGGCAGTGTCATTCACACATTACAGATGATTGTGCTGTTCCATCTACCTCAATGTCGCCTTTCCTCTCTCTTTTTCGTCTATCTGCCTTTCCATCTCTCTTTTACCTTTTTGCTCTTTCCTGCTCCCATCACATCTTCATCAGCCAAACTTACTTCCTTCACAACCTTCTATTCTATTCCTTGATTATTTGACGTGACCCTCTGATATCCAAAAGTGTAGTAAAAAAAAAAAGGCAACTGGACTTAGTTGAATTTCTTGAAGAAATTCAACAAAGTTCAAGAAATTCAACTAAGTCCAGTTGCCTTTTTTTTTTTACTTTCAAGAAATTCAACTAAGTCCAGTTGCCTTTTTTTTTTACTTTCAAGAAATTCAACTAAGTCCAGTTGCCTTTTTTTTTTACTACACTTTTGGATACCATGACCTGGATGACTGAGAATCTTCACAAACGTGACCCTCTGATGATTCGATGACCTTCACTTTTGTAAAGTCACCCTTCTGTAAGTGACCTGTGGAAACAAACTCCTTTATTTTCACTTGTGTTTGCCTAAAGCTGGCGACACACTACACAACTTTCACAGCCATGACCGATTTTAAGAAGTACGCACTAATCGACTGGTTTCAGCAGAGTTTTATCACAGACTTGGTTTGATTTGTCAAACCAACTGAAGCCAAGTGAACTTTTGCGTAAACTGAAGCAAGAGCAGCCAAGTCTGAGAGTGAAAGTTTAAGGGTGTAAACAAACATTGCCACCGTTGTTTTCATATTCCTACTACTTCCTGTGGTCTTCGTCTTCTGATGCCATTTCCTGTCTTCCATCTAAGCTTTTTCATTGGTACGTGTTTGCAGTTGGGTCAGTAATCATTACACACTACCAAATTGCGTCCAGAGTTTGCTCAAAAAAATTAAAACGTTTGACTGACCGCGACTGAGGTAAGACCAGGTCTGTTACCCTCACACTCTTGCCGATTTGAGTTTTTGCCCCACACACACTAACATATTGCTGTGCCAACTATCTATGCCGACTGTCCCCAACCCTCAACTACTGCTGACTGGTGCAGCCTCTGCCCAACTGTGAATCGTGGGTAAAATCGGCAACAAAGCTCATAGTGTGTCCTTAGTTTAAGGGTGTTACTGTGGAAGCCAATAGTGTCATCTGAAAAAATATGTGCGCCCATCGTTCAATTGATGTCGTTATTAACGGTGCCTCGCATTAAATAAACGCTGCCAGGCGTTACTTGCGCGTGACGTCAGATGCTGACACACGTTGCAAACATGAACGGGGGGTGTCCCATATGCCTGCCGGCATTCTGAGCACCTGGTCTCGTTGCTCTGCACCTGGAATGTTCACAGCACATGCGTGTTTTATACATTTCTTTGTGGAGCATAAATATGACAACTATGATAAATTCTTAAGTGAAAATCACTATGGTTGAGTAAGTTGATAAAATCCTATTTTCCAGCTCTGTGAGATTACTTTCATCAGTAGGCAACAAAAGAAGACCGTTGGACATCAGTGTTTGCTTAGTCTGGTCTGCGCTTCTTAATGACCACCTCTTATCTTCTATTGACTGTGAAAATCCTGGGGGCGGAGCAACTAGACCAGGTGTTTGCAACATGTGTCTGCGTCTGGGGTCACACGTAAGTAACGCCCGGTGGCATTTATTTAATGCGAGGTGCTGTTAATAACGACATAAAGTGAACTATAGGTGCACATACCTTGTTTAGATGATTGTGCCCCTATTGGCTTTCCATATGTAACAACATACTGCATGTCTGTCTTGCATGCTTATTTCAGTAGATGATATGAATGATGACTTTGAATGTGGGATTTATGGTACAGAAACTATAAATTTAGATTATTTTATAACATGCTGGCTTAAAAAAACTACAGGTACATTGTATCTTTGGCAGCTTTCCAAACTTTGTGGCTTATGTGACATGTGACTTAATAAAATTTGAAATGGGAGTTGGGAAAGAAAAGCATAATACAAAAGTAGTCTGATATCACCTTTACACGCCCTTCTACACAATTTCATTACCAATTTCATTAGTGTATCTATGACTAGTGTTAGGTAAGGTGCTGAACAAATTTATTAGACCACCACTCAGTGTAAGTTTTAAAACCACATCTACCTTAAATTAATGTTGTAATGATCAAAGTCATGTTTCATGCTTCTGTAATTGTTAATACACGAGTATGTGGCAGCTCTTTCACTGAAATTATATTTTAATTGCTAAAATATAATTATTGTTGAATAAAATTTCAAATGTACTGTTTTGCAAAAAAAAGAAAAAATAGTAGAGCACATTGTTTTTTCTTGATTGAGATTATTGCTATTTACTTGTGTTCCTGAAAAGAAGGGGGAAAAAAAACCAGTGACAGTTTAAAGCCTAGATGAGCCAGCTCAAATGTGGGTATAAAAAGGTGAATTCTGTTTCTCTTTTGCCGAATAAACAACAATAACATTTTTAGTTCTAAGCAAGTTTTTGAATGATTTTTAAAATATTTATGATTTCTTGTTTTTATGACAGGTGGTCTAATAAATTTGTTAAGCACTGTATATACTAAAATTAAACCTGTAATACGATATTTCTGTCATGGTAGTATTCACAATGTAAATTAGATATAAAGACATTTACGGATTTATTTTTGAAGGTGCCAGGTTAGATTTTTGTTGTTTTGCCTTTTGATAATTTCAAATCCAATTAAGAGGAAAAAAGTCATCACACAATCTTACATTGTTGTTTGCTATCTCTAGTTAATTTACTATTGCCGCTGTGACAAAGAATATGTCTCATTTGTATATTTTCCCTCACCAGTGAAAAATAGCTCTGAACACAGAGTGGGCGGATGCTTTGAAGAAAACATTGAAGGAAGTCATTGTTTCTGTCAGTAAAGACATCAGGGTGTGTTTCTGTATAGTGCATGTGATTTGTAATGGAAGAACAAGCGAGTGAGGTGAGTGAATTATCATTCACCCTCCAACTTCCTTTATCGCAGCTATTGCCAAGGTTTTCATTCACTGGCTGAAATCATCCCTCTACCTCTCTGTATGTACTGTATATCTTATGTAATTTATCTCTCAACTAACAGAGAGACAGCGAGGTCATCAGGCTCATCAGAGATCCACACGGGCTGTATTAAAGAGAGAAAATTAGGAGAATATTACCTGCTTCATAAATAGGAAGGAGGGTCATTTGTGTGTTTAGGAGATCTGTAAGAGGAGAGGGAGATGGCACAGAACTCTTTGGCAAAGAAAAAAAATATATAGAAACGGAATTTGTAGCAGTGAATGAACTACATCTATTGCTCAGTTCAGAGATCAATTCATGTTTTCAGCATCAGCTGCATTAATTAGAAGCAATGTGTGAGCTATTGTGCTCTTCCTCGGTGTTGTTCAGCTTTCATTACCACCATTTTGACACAGAAATGAAGCAGCTTTCAGTCGGATTGTGGCCATTATACGCCACGTGCTTGCTGCTATTGAGACAAAATTACATATTCAGGTTCCTTTTGGGTTCAGCTTGCTCTGTCAGTGTGGGTGAGTGGTTATTTTGCATGTATGGGTGTGTCTGTGTGTGTGTGGTGCACACATTCGTGCATGGGAATGTCCTGTAAATGTTCATACTGATGGATGATCACAGGTTTGTTGCAGTTTTAAGTGCTTTCATACTGATTTGATTATGCAGTCAGAGCTAGTGCCCTCGTATACATATATATATGTGCGTGTACACGCACATATAATGTGTGTGCATTAAATACAAAATAAAATTTAATTCATAAAATAACGATGGTTAAAGCAGACAGGAAGGACACTTTAGCTGGGGACGAATATCTTACAATGGAAAAGAGACATCCACAACCCCACATGTTCATTCTTATTTATTCACCATTGCAAGGTCAATATACTCACACACACACAAGGTTCCACCCAGCTATTAAACTGCATTGACCTCCATTCTTTTGAACAGCCTACGCAAAGTGTTATCCCTAACCTTAACCTTAACCTTACCCTTAACCTTAACCTTAACCTAACCACAACTTAACCAGTTCCTCAGAAATAAGGTTGTGCCTCATTTGGACCAGATTTTAAGAGGACCACTGTTCCTTCATGTCAATGTTTGTACCAGAAAAGGCCCTAAAGAGGAAACTAATTCAACTCCACATGTGCACAGTTAAAGGCCACAGTAGTATTTAGTATGGTAAGTTTAGTATGTAGAGCATCTTTACATATGGCACACAGCAATTAAACAAATTGACATCACTGAGGAGTGATTAAATAGAACTATGTGTACCATCACATCACATGGTCTCTATACATTAGTATTTTCCTCAAGTATACTCTCATTTGAATTGGGGAAAGATATTACCCAGCACTGGGAGTTTTATGTAATGGAAGCCATAATAGTTGTGCTCACTAAATTCTGGAAAATTCTGGAAAGAGAAAGATAACTAAGCATCAACAGCAATTTGGGTAGGATTTAAGTAACGTGTGTGGCACAGTGATAGCAACAAGTAAAAAAACAACAGGCGTTCTAAAGTGTTCTGATGCATGGGAAAAAATGTGTAGATTCTAAAAATAATTACCAACATTATGAAATACAAAATGCAGTTTGAACTGTATTTGAAGCTCCTTCCGTCAGTTAATTGGCCTCCAAAATGCTGCTAATTTCATGTTTGATGGGACTAGTGAGAATCAGTGTCACAATATGCTTAGGGCACACACACACACATGCACACACACACCCACATTATTTCCTCCTTCAGAATCTGTACCAGTGAGTGATACTGTTAATCCAATTTTCTTCACTCTACCTTTTCCTCCTTGTCTTTTATTCTCCTTTTCACTTTACTAACATCTCTACCGCACCAATCTCTTATTCATAAAGACAAAATTTAATTTCAGTCACACTGCATAAAACTTACCTTAAGTGCTTAAGCCTTATATTCAGCCTTTGGGAGATGTGTCTATTCAAATAGAAAAACAAATCATATTGCAGTTAATTTGATTTGAAGTGATGTAGAAAATATACATATTGTGTATGGCAACCAAAACCACATTTGCTATCCATACCACTCACCCACACATGCACACAGTCTGGTCATCCAGCTTTGTGGCGTTGCTTACTTAGAGTACCTTTATTCACACACCAATCTGAAAAATGTGCCTCGTTTAAAATTTACAACCCCATGCATCTTAAGCCTGTATGTTTACTGCCTGAAATGGCAGGATGAAATCAAATTCATTACATGGCCCTACATCATTCTGAGCTGCCTGCCAAGGGCTTTATGTTCATACTGTTCCATCTCAGCCTCCCACCACAGAACCACCACGAAGCAGGAACGAACACGTGTGCGTTTGTGTGTCTGTTTGCTTAGCATAGCCTTTTTAAGGACTCCATGTAATACAAGTGTCAGCCCAGGGCTGTTATCAGAGGTTCATAAATATTTTCAGCTGGGGACTCAGAAATGTAGTCCCTCTCCATGGTACCTGGGCTCATTAAAACATATTGCTTTTCCTTCCTGTTTCCTGTTTTGAATCCAGCATCCAGATTGGAATAAGCAGCACATCCATGCTCTCTGATACTGGGGTAATGTGTAGCACTTAAATGCAATGTCGGGTACAGTTTGGGATTAAATTCAGCCTGTTATCCTTTTTTTAAATGATGCAGGCTTGGTCATATAGAAAAAAATGTTGCATATCAAGGTCCTGTCTTCACCTTCACCATTCCCCTTAGTCTCAGTCTGTTTCAGGCTTCATTTAGTGCTTCATCTCCTCTTTTTCCTCCTCTCCGTCTTCTTTAGCATCTCTCTCCTGGTTCTTTCTTACTCTAACCATGTAGAACAGGATTGCAGCTCCTGACAGGTCTACCGAGGAACTCTTCTTTGTTTCCCTCACCCATCCACCTGTCTTTGCTCCATCTCTTTTGCCATCATCATCCTCCTTCATGTCTATCTGCACTTTTTCTTTCTTTCTGGGCCTCTCTGCCTCCTCACTTTTTTGCAATAAGAGTGACAAGAGAAGAGATTGCATTTCTCTGCTGAGCAGTCCAGATTTGAAGAGGGTGTCATGTTTAAGGAGGGGAGCACCTGACATCACACATCAAACCTTTGTAACATTTCAATGGGTTTTCCATTTCTCTCCACCGCATCTTGTCAGACATCAGCCTATTATTGACAGATTGTGGATTAGAGGAGGTGGAGGGGGAACTCGGGGCTTTCAACAGATTGTTGCTATCTGTGTTTGCTGATATCTTCAGCACAGTGCGCAACAGGACAGGCGCTTGAGGAGGAAATAGGATTTTCACTGCTTGGATGAGTGTGTATAAGCAATGTCAAGTTTTTGTTCAGCGCAGACACGACAGGTACACGGGGAAAGATTTGGTGAAAGGGGAAAACATGAGGAGGAGGAAAGATGACAAGGCAGAGAGCGAGAGAGCCCGGCCTCCCTCAAAAACACAGATTTAAGAGTTAACTGCTGAGAAAATATGATATCAAGTTCACGTCTATTTATTTACTCACTTGTTCTTGAGCTTTCAACTGCAGTTAGTCACTCTGCAGCTCTATCACATGTTTGTGAATACGTCCCACTGAAATTCTGATGAGCCGAATTCTAGACTTTCAGTTCTAGATGCATTTGAATGGATTTTTTTTGGTTCCAGCTGCATATTTAAAAAAAGATTTTCTCTTGTTTGAACAGTACCATTATTAAAAAACAAAAGTCTTCTTCCAAAATTGATGAGAATAATTATGATGTACATGCATTCAAAAGACAAATGTTGCTCATTCCATCATGTTCATGAGCAGGGTTGTTGATAAGTTCACGTCCTGCGTCTCCGATGTAGCACATGGAATAAAATAATAATGTTTCTATTTTTTGATTAAATGTAAGCTTGCTCTTTATTGATTTTGCTTTTATACTTATTTTTATAACTTTGTAAAGTTTATACTGTAAGCAGCCATTATAAAAGTCACTTCTTCCTGCATTTTTTCTTCTTTGAGTAACAAAACAAATGTTAATTCTCTATTTTGTGTATTTTGTATTCTTTAAACTTTCACTGCAAACCAACTTAAATGTTTATGATGAGCGTATACAATAGATTGTTGTCATTGCAATGTGCCAGAAATCACCAAAATTTGGGCTTTTACGGGCAAAACCTTTCATCCTGAAAACACATTAATCTCCATTATTTATATTACAAGAACATTTCTAAATCTCAATATTCAACATAGGAGTCTGTTGTATTTAGCGTGTGCTCCAATCAACTAATCTTTTCATTAACTAATTCTAATGATTCAGTACACAGAGAAGAACTGATTTGCTCATCACTAGTTTGTGGTTATGTCGTGTATAAAAACAAAGTCACAGCAGTTTCCTGCCGCTGAGGTATGAAATATGAAATAATGTTTAACCATCAAAGAAAGAACTCAGTCAGGGATGGTCATTGTTAATATTGTGGCATTGGCCGCAAATATGTTTATGTATGAAACTCATCAGTGGCAGATTGCTTTCATGCAGCATAGGAATGTGGCCACATGTGTCCTCAAAGTGCCTCCAAATGCAGTTTCTGTTGTCAGAGGATCTGAGAACGTGTTTAGGAAGCAATGGGGCACTACTCAACGCAATACTAGATCTGAACAGGGTCTCGGGTCATTAGTTTCACCTGAGTCAAAGTGTGAAAGAGGATCATTATGGTCAATGGAAAGACACAGTGTGCGATTGTGTGTGTGCGTGTGTGTGTGTGTGCGTGTGCGCGCGTGTGTGTGTGTGAGAGAGTTCCCCTGTTGAGTGATGGTGATCTCCAGGTCAACGGAGAAACCATCCTTTACTCCTCTTTCAAGCCATCTGTCGTTTCTGGTCAGAATGCATACATTTTCATTTAATTTCATTTTATTTACATCTTTTTGTCCTTCAGGCATAAGTGGACAGCTGATTCCTGGGCAGAGAAGCTGACTCTCCTGTGTTGTGCAGTGTGTTTTTAGTGTAGTGTAGTGGTCCTTTGGTTTCTTCAATGTAATGTCAGGATATTCTTCAGCGCATTGTCCTGCGTGAAACCGCACTGCTTTGTTTTTGTCTTGGTACAAAACCGTGCCATTCCATATATTCCTTGAATCGCCAAGGGGATTTTAAGACAAAAGCTTTGAACTGATTGCTATAATTGCAGTCGCCAGTTGCAGTGTGTGCATTTGTCAGAGACACAATTAGAGAGACTTGCCTACAGTATGTTCTGCAGACATGATCACAGACATAGTTGGTAAGTCTGCCCAAAATCATCAACTCAGGTAACATGATGGGATAAAGGTAGTATGTAGACATAGGAAACAGGGATGCAGGGGTTCCTCTTGGTAAAGGGGCAGGTAGCATGTGACCATAAATGGTCAGTCATGTACTGTAGTGTGGACTCACATCATTATTGCAAGTCTCTCCCAGTCACAGGACAGCAAGTTGTGTCATGTGAACGGCACAGCGACCCTATAACTAATTTCCTAGACAACCTTAGTCCGTCAATGCTACTTATTAGTCTTCAGCTTTAAGGACAAGCTCTGCAGCTTGTTTCTACTTTTCACCACAGTGACACATATTATGATATGCTATGCCTGATGCCCTTGCATTCTCATGCCAAGCATTTTCTCTCCTCATATCCCCCCCGAAGCAGTTTTCATCACAACATTTCTTTCTTCTGGTGACCTTACCTCCATCCTTTCTTTTGTTGTGCAGTAGTTTTATCTTTTACCTTCAGTCCCATCATTCTCCATTATTTTACTTTACACTTTTCAAAAAAAAAGTAAGGCAAATCAAAGTTATTTACATGTGATTGACAGAACACAAAATGTAAGAAAAAGGATCAAACTATTAAAACACTTAAACATTCAGATTTAAAGATAAATAAAATAAGCTCAATCTTTCCTGATTTTATATTACCTTCCTTTCCACCTTCAATTTATTACCTTGATATCTCTGTAAACCTGTTTCTCCCTTCCTCTCCTCCACATCATTATCTCTCACTCCTCACCCCCAGTTTACTTTTTAGTGTCCACTCTGTCGTCTGTACTACGACTGATGCTGCTCTGAAGCCAGCCCTCTGTGCGATGTAGATGTTTAAAATTTAGTCATTTCATGAAGCTCTGTCTTGTCTCTACAATTCTGGATCTGAATGAAATGCACTGTTGGCATGGTCTACCAAGATATTAACCAGTTTGGACACTTGAAGCATTTTAACTCTGATATGTTTTGATGGGTTTCACTTGCCTCTTGGGAATGACACCTTCCACGGATCTATTTTAGGAAGTGGTTGTGGGGATTGGGGGCGGGGGGGTGTTATGACACCTGAGACTGGATATCTGTTGCCTCCTAATCTGCTGAATACAAAATAAAGCTATACAAACTACCATTGCCATCTTACCTTTAGATCTTGTGCATTGATATATTTTGATCTCCTTTTTACACTCATCATTTAGGCAATTATATAGGATATGTTACCACCTCAATTTTTAGGCAGTCACATGATGTTAGTCCATAATAATGTAATGATTATTGGCCATGGACTGGAACTTAGATGGATTGAAACACTGACCAGATGTTTGAATGAAATAAAGTGAGCTAATCCCCCCAGCTTTTGTCCTAATTGTAGGCCTGGGATGCTGGAAATCACTGCAGAGCCTTCCCAAGGTTTCATGGGTCTAATTCAATGAAACATCTGTGAAGGGTGGCGCCAAGTTGATAACCCTGGTTGGTAGAAGCTTGAGTGTGACTCACACTCTCAACACTGTAACATTCAGATAAGGTGTCTAGGAAATGGTGTTCCCATTTTGATAGCACTGTGGATTTATATTGTGCTTGATGTTCTTCTGTAGCTACCATTTGGGTATCTTGACCAAACGTCATTGCTCGGATATCTGAATCAGGATTGTATACATCAGTGCCAATCTTGGATGATTGCATAAAAGATTTCTTGTGTTACCTATGCATTGTGGCTCCTCCCTCTTGTCCATTCCCAGCACAGGGGGAGGAGAGAGAGAACACAGAGAGATGGTTTACATTTCCAGATGTCACATTTAATATAGCCACTGGAAATTTTCAGTTGTTTTTACTCCAAAGTTTTGAAACAACTATACAACTCAAGTATTTGAGCTGCTCAAATATCCAGCTTGGCTCTGTCTTTCACTGCCTTTTTAACTACCACACAGGGGAAATTTAGCAGGTGCTCATATGCAGAATGATGTACAATATGTGGAGCAGTTCAGCAACAGAGGAGCAGCAGGTTGGATTCAGGCATTCCATTGCAAGCAGGTGGTGAAAAGGGAACAACAACATTAGATGCTGTTGAATAAACAAAAACCTGTGGATTTTTTTATTGCTTGGTATCTAAATGGTTTGAAATTAATCTCTTATTTTCCAGTATAAAATATATATATATATATAGATTAATAATACATGAAATCCCATGTAAAACTACATAAACTGATATGTATTCATTTCACTCCTTTACATTCCTACAATTTCGGCAATGGCTTCTTCTTTTTTTTTTTTTTTTTTTTGGTCCCTTTGGGCCTACATCCCCACTCCCAGGTGGTAATATGAGTCCCTGGGGGAATGCCTATGAGCACAGTTAGAGTCTGAGACAGATTAGAAGAAACACTGTGCACTAAGGCAGGTGTCAAGAATGATCCATGATTCCTTGCTTCAAAAGGAGCCTAAAACCATGCACTGCATGTCTGTCATGATGACATGCAGATGAGCACATCTCGCAAAAAAGATAGTAGGGCTTTGATGACAAACACAGGAGCACTTTCTGTGTCCTGCTGCCAGTAACAGATGGCTTTAAACATCATTTCTTGCTCTGTGTGTGTGTGGATCTATGAATGTGTAGCATGTTCCTCTCTGCTGGTCTTCCTTTACTCTTCATCTTCATGTTTAGTCACCACAAGCCTGTCACCCTCAACATAACTCATGCTGATATGTGGGAAGGGGAGTGCCGGTGACATGGCCTGAATTTAATCATATCTGTGGGCAAGTTCAAAAGTTGAAGGGTTAAAGAAGAAAAGGTCATTGCTTATGAGTTATACAGTGACATAACAAATTATATTACGTAATGTATACAAACCCACCATTATAAGGAACACAGATTTTATGTATCTGCTCAGGATATTTGGAAAATATTTTTTTTTTCCTCTTTCCAGAGTGACTGAAACTTTCATAGAGAGTATATAGTGTGAGCCTTAGTATAAGTTTCCCTGGGCTTATTTCTGGGTAAACTACCATCAATGCAGTTTATTTGCTTGTGTGTCTGTATGTGTATGTTGGAAACCTGGGCACATTAGCAGGTAATCAAATCAGAAGAAACTTGGGTCTCTCGTTTGTCATAAATCACACTGAAAGTGCTTGCTCATTCATACATCAGATGCTTAATGAATCAAGTGACAACAAGCTGTTTTTCGACCCAAAATCAACCGTGATTGGATGGTACATTACTGGTTATATTAAGGATGTTTGGTTGGGCGGACAGATACATCATAGTAGTTGTGAAAGTGAAGGAAAACAGAAACTTTTAGGACAAACACAACTTGGTGTAAAAGTCTGTCACTGTCAGTAAATTTCCACCAGACTCCGTCTACATGATGCTTAAAGAAAAATGACTACAGACTGCGGAGTTGTTGACAAGGTCATCTTTCAGTTTTCATTATTTTCATTTTTTGACATCAGGTCCATCTCTTTGTTGGGGGGGGGGGGGGGGGGGGGGGGGGGTGTAAGTGAATGATTACAGAAAACTTTTTTTTTCTCTTTTTTCTGAACATTGCACACATACTGCAAGTCTGTGCAATGTTTATTGGCCGGGATAACGTAGAACTAATGTAACCTCTGCTTTCTACCTGCCTAAAAACCTTCATCAATTAAATGATGAAGACAATTTAATTTTGAAATGAAAGGGTGGAGATGGAGGAGATGGAGAGATGCAATAAAAGGGCAAGAAAAGATGGTATTTAGGCATGGGGAGGTGAGGGCAAACATGGTGATAGACGAAAATATGCCGCACAAATCCAACAAGCAACACAATATAAATAGTATATTAAAGTGCTCAGGTTGTTTAAACAGGAGCTTGGAGTCTCTGCCACTGTGCATGCTACCATCATTAATAATTAAAAACTAAGAAAACATATCATAGCCACAAAATTCTCACGTTCAACCAGCATTTCCCTTGTCTAACTAAAGCGGCAATAGATTTGACTACTTACCTCTGTTCAGTCCGCAGTACGCACCACAAGTTATATGAAGGTTTAATACAAATGGAAGTTCTTATTCAATATTTATGATAATTCAGCAATAAAGACATTTTTTCACTGGTATTTGGGGACAGCGTGTGTAAAGGATTTAGAGTTAGACAGTTCAGCTAGAGTTCAGATAGGTAGAAATGTTCTCTAAGGAAAATCCATGTGAAAAACAGTTGTTGATTTGTCAGGAGGCTTAGACAAGAGCAATACCCTGTGTAGTTAGTAAGAGTTTGGGCCTCAGATTTCCTCAGCCCTGAAAGAGTGGTTTTGTTAACAGTTTCTCTTCTCACAGCTCTGCTTGTTAATACTGCTGTGAAAATGAGATCCCCTTTCCATTCAGCCACGTCCAGGTAAATGATAGAATACTTAATCAGTTATCAAGCGCTTGCATGACTGTGTCACAAATAGTGCCACCATTACATCACTCAGCCCTGCAGCTCAGTATTGTACAAGTAAAACCTCTGCAAAACCTCAACATCTTACCCATGATTTGTTGCATTGATGGATAGGTGAATAGAAGGTTCAGCACATGAACCTGTTGAAGGAGGCAGAGCAGAGAAGGTGAAAGACATGAATGGAAGTAAACAAGAGTATCCAGTTAAATAACAAAAGTAGAAACAAAAGCCATGCGAGGAAAAAGGGTAGGAGGAGAAACCATGCAAGATTGTTCAAAGTTAAGAAACTGAAAGTGGAGATGAGAAACCAGAGTGCCGAGAGTCGACTGTGTAGGATGGAGAGATTCTCTTACTAAACTGTCCTTCATCCTACCAACAACATCTTGTCGGAGATGTGAGTCGCTAAGCACTGCATCTGCAAGTGAACTTCCTTCCTGCTGAGCACGAGTCTTGCTTGTGTAGTTAAAGGAAACCCAGTCTGTAATTATGAGAAACTCTTTGCTGTTATCTCTCTCTCTCTCTGTGTGCAGATGATGGGTTTCCAAGAAATAAAGGAACACCTTGCAGAGTGAGAGGGAACAAGGAGAGGTGGTGAGAACAGCTTCAAAAAAAGTTGAAAGACTCACAGAGAGAAAAGGCACTTGTAGTTCAGCAACCTTTTATACCTTTTATATGGGGCTGTGTGGGCGCTGTGTGGGTGTTCACAGATGTCTTTCTGTGGTGGTCAGGATTGATTGTTGGGACATTTTGGCTCATCTTCAATTTTACAATACTCTGTACTATATATATATATATCAGGGATGCATGAAATTGGACTTTTTGCCAATATCCAATATGCTGATATATCAGGAGTGCTTGGGCGAGAACAGATAGCAGTATATTTATGGTTTTCTCTGCACCCAACTGCAGAGATCATTTGGTCTCTTCTGAAACTGACGAAATATTTTTCAATGTCACAGCAGATGTAGATATAAATTGTCCTCATTGAGCAATGTGTAGAGATTACTGTTGTAGAGTGCAAGTCATGGAGGTAGCGGCCTATTTAGCCTTTTGTTGTAGTCATTAGTCATATCTGCAGATATTGGTGTGTTTGCCAATATTTTATAATACATTTTAAAGCCAATATGTGCCAATACTGATATTGTGATATTGTGCCGATAATGTTGTGCATCCCTAATAAAGTGGTAACCCAGGGTAAAAAAGTGGCTCTGAGGCGGGTCAAGTTCCAAAAATTTACATTTTTTAAGAAGGTCCTTTTAGGAAAAAGGTTTGACTTTTGTGGTAAGGGATTCTAGATCATGTTCAAGGTTTTAATCCTGAGGACAGAGCAGAGAGACAGAGCAGTGAGCGTCTTTGATCACCTCTGTTTTTCTCCACAGAGACTTAGGTCAGTTTGTCTGCTTTCTGGCTCTTCTTGCTCTCTTCTGTTCCACCATGTAGCTGACAAAACTAAAACTGAGTGAGGTCCTCCTTGCTGATTTAACTGATGTGCTGCTGGTGTGTCCATGTGCCCAGTGGCTATAATACCTGCACTGGGTACAACACATCCATTTACTACCTCTCCCTGACCTAAGTCTGGATCAGCCTGGCTGATGCCACAAAATAAACAGTCTATGTACATCCATACAAATACTGTATGTGTGGTCACAGGATCTGCTATGTTGCTATGATTATTCTTTTGCTGAAGCCTTTATCTCCTCTTTGTCTACTCACATTCCTCTACACATTCTCTCCCTCAATCCTTAATCTTTTCTCTCTTTGAGGAGGTATTTCCACAGTTTTTTACTTGATGTGCTATCTGGGTTCTGTTAGAGTTGTTATTCATCTATGTCCTTTCAAGATAAATTTGCCAAACTAAAATTCATATATTTACCACTAGAAAAAAATGTTAATTTCTAAAATAATGCCTGTCAATGTGAGTTAATTACAATTAAAATAGTGCAACAGTGCATTAGGATAGAAAAGCAGATTTTTTGTGTGCAAACTGACATGGCTAACAGGTAAGTAACAGCTGCTACTTAGCCTTGTATTAAAAAAAACATATAATAATAGCCAAATTTAGAGATAGGGAAAGGACAATTAAATGTAAAAGTTTATGCGGGTGTTTGTGTGGGAGTTCCACAGACGTGGAAAGATTAGGCTGCAGTTTTTTGCGAGCTGTTTATCCCCATTAAAGCTGCCAAGGATCTTACCAGCTATGTTGGGCAAAATTCTGGTCCCATAAACAAATTACCCGCTCTATTTGAGGAAGAAAATCAAATTAAGAAATTAGCACAGATCCAGCACGTTACCCCAGCCAGTAATACTATTAGCTTTTCGTTTGGGTTTTATCGTTATTCCATCAGCTAAACTCAGGCATAATGTTTGGATGCTGATGTATTTGGATTACCTTTATTTTCCCAACTATGGCATAATTAGAATCTCCTGATGCAAAAAAAGTCTCGCCTTTGGTCTCCATCTCAAGGAGTGATTATTTGAAGTCTTAATAGAGAAGATGTAAGGAAGCTGATGAGTTCTTAAACCTCATCTGGAGCATGGAGCAACTGCTTTAATTTCAAAGCAAAATAAATGGTTGTAATGGTGTGTTTAAAGCACACAAATTGAAAATAGTTCTTAAAACAAAATCAGATATGCACTAAATACTGGTCTTTGATACAGTTGATGCTGTGCAAGTGCCAATATTTAAATAAGGCCAATCAAAAACTTTAAAATGCATCTTTTTTTAATCACAGCTTTACTCAAATTAGCTTATGCGGGATTAGTAAGAAGGTTCTCAGTTGAATCTCAGGTTTGAGTGTCTCTGTGTGGAGTTTGCATGTTGGCCCTGTAATAGGCTGGCAACCCTATGTACCAGCATCAACTGGGACTGATGGACAATCTGACTGATGGATGGATAGATGGAAATGCATGTACCAGTCTGACATTTGGTTGGTACATGCGTTTCTGCCGACCTTTGAACAAAAGAAGAAGGTGAACAACAACATTGTCAAAAGGTAAAGTACTGTCTTACTATTATAGCATTGTAGCATATTAGGAAATATCTTATCAGTCTCTCCTCCACCTTCCCTAACCCTGCACCATTAGGGGATAGTATGGACTAAGGGGCATATTACAGTTGTGTGAATTAGACTGTCAGCATTTCCATGGGAGTGGACCCACTACTGCCATGAATGACTTCTTAGCAGCAGAATACATGAGACCATAAATTAATGAGCTTGAGGAAAGAGCGGAAGGAATTGAAAAGATGGAAAGGATGGAGCCATCCAAGGTCTTTAGTCTTCTCTGATTCACTACTTCCTCATCCTTTCATGATGGACTTAAGGTAAAGTGGATAGACTCAGAAGCTCATCTTAAATTGGTAAAACAAGATAGGACGGGCCAGGGTTCTGCAGCATAACACATATTCATATTTAGTATACTATCAAAACTTGATATCAACACAATGCAAAAAAAAAAAAAAAAAAAAAGTAACTTACTTATTGTCTCTTTAAAGTGGGAGATGGAGTATGAGACACAAAAGAGCAGCCAGAAACATAGACACAACAAATGAAATTGTGTGAGAAAAGGACTAATTATGTGAAGTGAAACAGAAGGAGAGAGTGAAAGAAGAAAAATCACCTGATGTGTGCTGTGTGCTTCTCTCTTTTCTTATGCCTCTCTTCTCTCCCTGCTAACATTTAAACTACCACCTCTTCCCATCTCTCTTCCCTGTCGCCTCCCTGTTTCTCCCAATGCACTCTCACCTGAGCAAGATTAATTGTTCTAGTCGATTCACATTACCTCTCAGGTCAACTTCACATTCCCCATACACACACACGCACACACACACACAGTGGGCTTGAGACAGGGGTTGGTCCGTGAGCAAGTGACAGGGGGTGATCGAGGATGTAAGCTGGAGTATTGAGGGAACTGACTGCATGGATGGTCTGCTCATTAAACTCATCACATTATTTAAGCCCCGTGCTTTATTACACTTAACCGGGACATGAGGCACTCTGTCACACACATGCACGTACGCACACATGCACACAACACATTCTAGTACTCGCATCTCTCCTGGATTGCAGGTTTACCATCATTTGTTTATGACACAGCATGTTTAATTTGAGGAAGAGGATGATTCATGGCCCGTGGTAATAAGGCTTCATCATCGCACAACACCTATAGCATGAGGAGGGGGTGCATGTGCAGGGTAGTGAACTGTCGTTAATGTGATGCTAATCATCTTACAACTTGGACCAAAGGCTTAACGCTCATAACCCCTCATGCAAACGTGCTTTGTTTTTTCCTGTTTATGTGTGAATTATTTTTCTGTGTGATATAGGATGAGTGGTGTCCACACTTTTGAGCCTGTATGTCTGCATGTGTGTGCATGAGCGCACATATTGATCCATCACTATGTGCTCCATCAGTCTGCCAAGCATAATGAGGAAGAATGGGACACTAAGCAGGTGCTCTCCTTCTGCTGATTTTTAAAACATAAGCACCGGACTAAACCCCTCAATCACTGCAGGGGGCAAGACATGGTGAATTAATAACATTTACATGCTATTGGGATAATATATCATCTTTAGGCATATGACCTCTTATGGTTTTTAAAGTGAAATTTTTCGGGTTCAGTGAATAAATCCAGGGAATAATCTCTCCTAACTGAAAAATTAATATCAATATGTGGGGGAAATGACGTCAAAAAGAAATAAAAAATACCAAGAGTGAACTGGTTCGACTTTAATATGACTGAGTCTGCTAACGGGCTGCATTTTATTTTTTACACCACTGAAAAGAAAGTGAATGCTAATATATAAGCCAACTTTTACCCTCCTGGAGATTCATACATTCATACATGAAAGGGGATAAAGTTTTCGCATGCTTCTCTAATGCTTTTTCCATCCCAAATGCATATACAGTACGTCATGCATGTGTTGTTGTGCGTTTACATGAATCAAATCACGATGATTCAGAAAAAAAAAAAATCTTTTATCTTCTTGCTGCAGTGGCCAGTTAAAGCTAATTCTTTTGATTCAAACACTCTAGGTCAATGTAGAATAGTGGATTTAAAATAAAATGAATTCACAAACAGTGATGATGTCAGTGCTGCACTTTGTGTGAGGGAGTGAGTCTGTTTATCCTTGCTGTCTCTCACTCATGTCCTCTTGTCAGTTGTGAAGCGACAAGCTGTTGTGCGCATGATGAGGCTGGTCAGACGAGCTTCTGTGTGTGTGTGTGTGTGTGTGTGTGTGCGTGTGTGTGGTTCATAAAGTGAACAAGTCATCTCAATGTTATCTCAGAATAAGGAAGGTCTTGTCCAGCAGCCTCATCTTTCCGCCTCACACTTTCTCATGTCCAGCTTGTTTCATCTATTTCATCATCTCTGTTATATCTGTCTCTCTCCTTCCTCCACCTTGGCTTTTTACTGCAATACTTTCTGTCAGTTTTTATTTTTATATGGCTGTATCGAGAAAAGCCGTGTCCTGAGGCTTTCGCTTTTCAGGTCGGTGGTCCATCTGTCTGTCCATCACAAAAATGTCCATTTTGATGCCAGCTTTTGGTTGTCATAGTCTAGGTCAATATTATATTTATTAAATGTTTGTGCATGTGACTCTGGTGAAAGCCGGCAGTAAATGAGATTACAATTGCAACAAATTTCCAAATTAAGTAAACAAACAAACCAAAAAAGGTTGTAACTTAGGAGGTTATATATATGTATTTTTTACCACATTTCCAACAATAAGACTGGAATAGGTTAGAACATAAAGTGACAGTTTTAGTGATTTTTTTTTCTTCTCTTTTTATAACAGCTGTTTTTTGTGTTTACCCCCTTTTTTGCCATTTTTTCCTTTTCCATTCTGCAACACAAGCATGTTTGTTCCCTATATTCCACCTCTGACATGACTGTCCATCTCTCCTCCATGCCTCATAACCCTGTCAATCGATCACAGGTAATGCAGTTTTATTTGACATGTGTCCCTGTGTCATTGGCCTCTGATAGACGGGGCTACACCCACCATGGGCACTTTGTATAATGAACAGGCCCCTCAGGGAGGAAATGGTTAATAATATATAAATCAGACTGATGATGGTATTGCCTTCTGCATTCTCTTCATGTGCACACACACACATAGTATGGTATGTGCTGAAATATGCTCTTAGTGCTACTCATGTGAAGATGTTTATGAATGCACCTCCTCAGGTGAATGCGAAGATGAGTGGAGATGTTGACATGCCATAAGTTATTAAGTTTGGTTAGATGAATGCAGCTTTATCCATAACTGGACCGATACACTGTATGTTAATAGACAATGCTTATACTGATCTGTAGAATGCAGTACAATGAATGAATTTCCTTAATCTCCTAAAAATATAAACTTATAAATATATGCTTATGTTCTGCTCCCTGCTCAATCCATATATTGTTATATATAATTTATTTTAAATTCAATTTATTTTATTTCAATCCATGGTTCTCACACTGTGGTACGTGTATGACCAGTGGTACATGAGCTGCCTCTGGTGGGAAAATCTGAAATAATGTAACTACTACAATAATAATAATAATAATAATAATAATAATAATAGCAATAATAATAATAACAGGGTATGTGATTGGAGTGGAGCTGAGCATTCTGTTTTTATGTACATTTTACACAGCATCCTATTTATTTTATTTTATTTTTTATTTTTTTGAATTGGGGTTGAATAAATAAATAATAATAATAATGATATAATGTATAATATAAAGTATAATGATATAATATATATAAACATATACATGGAACCTTTTTTGAGAAGAAATAAAGTTTTATTGATCTAAAATGTCTAAACTTAACACACGTAATAACAATCACTTCGTGACAGGGTCTTCAGCTCGTTCAAAATGCTGCTGCGCGTCTTTTAACTGGAACGCGAAAGAGGGAACACATAACTCCCATTTTAGCCTCACTTCACTGGCTGCCTGTGCACTTTAGAGTTCATTTTAAAATCCTTCTATTTGCTTTTAAATCCTTAAATGGTCTTGCCCCGCCATACCTCGCAGAGCTGCTTCATCCTTATACTCCTGCCCGGTCTTTGAGGTCAGCTGATCAGCTGCTCCTACAGATTCCTAAATCTAAACGGAAGCTCAGAGGGGACAGAGCTTTTTCTGTTGCTGCGCCTAGATTGTGGAATGATCTTCCTTTACATATTAGACAGGCCCCTTCTCTGTCTGTTTTTAAAAAGCATCTTAAGAACCATTTTTACTCTTTGGCTTTCAACCCAGTATGAGGCATTGATTTTATCTGTTTTTTTTATTGGTTTAATGCTTGTTTTTGTGTATATACATAGGTGTGTGTGAGTAAGAGAGAGATTATTACCAACATTTCACCAAAATCATATGTCATGTAGCGGTGCCAGCAATGTCCTGTAATTGTTTAGAATTTCTCAGGGGGGTGCGATTGACATGACGCAGTGGAGTCCAGGGAGAGACGAGTTAACTCCAAGTAATTTTGGAGCTTTCTTTGGAAAAATGTCAGACAACAATAAACTTTACTTTTTTTTTCTCCTCACCATAAGCTTTCTTTAGAGGAAAATTTCAGAGAGTGGCCTCGTGGTGGATCGTTTGTCCCAATATTTTATTTGTTTTGCTTACGTCAATAATCATTCAAGTATGAGTTATTTTTTTGGTTTTGGAACAAACACAGGACCTGTTTTGTTTTCCTTACCATTACATTGGCATTTTCCTTAACCTGTTAAACTGCTGCTCTCTACATCAGAGAGAGCAGCAGCTTACACAGAAAGACATTTCACACTTTTAACTCTCGAACAAATGCTGCAAAAGAACGTTTTTTGGCAAACCACAACATAAAGCTGCGTACTCACATTAAAGTTGGAGAACACTTTCCTATTGCAAATGAGCTCTCTAGACAAAATGTCTGTTTTGTCGCTGAAAGTGCACATGCAGTTTGTGCACAGATAATTTATATAATTTGCGATCTTAAGGTGCTTCACATTACTTTACAAAATGTCTCATATATAGATTTTGATTTCCATACCCTTTAGAATACAAGACATTATTTGCATTCAGTCAATTTACTTTTTTGCACTTATTTTCAATTGCATCACGATTTTATACTTCAAAACGTGTTTACTATATTTTTGATTGAGACATATCTTTTTTTTATATAGTTAGCAGGCTCATACTGTTTTTTTTTAATCAAAACGGTTAAAATACTCCTCTTTTACTCCTTAAACAACTTGCTTCTCTTACTCAATCTGTGATGAAGCAAAGAAAAGTAAATATTTTATGCATCTTTAGTTGCATAAAATGGGATGTAATTGCAGAAAAGGGATGAGAATTGCTCAAGATTTCCCACAAGTTGCATCTGTATATGCATAGCTTCCCAGCTTTATTATCATAACATGATGAGTGCTTCCTGCACATACAACTGTAATTCTAAATCATGTATGACTGAATGGAAGATTTATGTAAACTAGACCCTGAATTATTCATGGCAACAATGTCTGTCAAAGGCTAAATTTTCTTCTGCATGCTTGTAAATGTTAATGTGCATGCATGAACGCAGTATGTGATTGTGGGATTCTGTAAGCTCGGTTTGTAAGTGTTTCTCGCTGCATTAACAAATCCACATGATCCACAAGTGGAGATCCACCTGATCCACAAATGAAAAAAGAGACAGATGTGCATAATTGGTGGGTTATTCTGTATTGGGATTAACATAAATACCACCTGATATGAAAATGCACAATGTAATCTATGCAATTGCATTAACCTGATTAAGTGGTGTTAATTAACTAGATTTTACTTTTCTAACTCTATGGCTCTATGGTCACCAACTAAACACAAATGCATGTTGCTTTAAAGTGCTGATGAAAATCCTGTGAGCTCATATGTAATATCTTTTTTTTCCATTAGTAAGCAATGTTATACACATTTTGACTCTAATTCCCTCCAAATAAGCATGTCCTTGTATGCAAGTATGAGCGCATGATTGACTAATGCATGTGTGTCTGTCTTCAAATTATTGTCATCAGCTCAGGATATTCATTTGGGCTTGACCTCACATAATGGGGTTTGACAGCTACCGGCTAAGACAATAATTACAAACACACATACAGCCTGTATCAAAGCCTGCTGATGAGAATAAAAATAATTTTTGAGCTGTTGTTACTAAAGAGAAGCAATTATCTGCACACAATACAAGGACCAGAGAAAAAATGGGGGCTGAAAGAAAGGGATGTCAACTGCAATGGGTGGGAGTTTGTCCTTTGTTTAAAAAAGGGATGGATCATTTGTGGTTTTATTAAAGAACTGATCTGAATACTCAATATTAAAAGTTCAAGGTATGACTCAGTGCTGGCATTCCTCCTTCCCTGCTGTTCTTTATTGCATCTGTGATTCTGTAGTGAGTCATGCTCTCCCCCTTCATTCTCCTTCATCCTCTCCTCTCCTCTCCTCTCCTCTCTCCTCTTTCAGTAGATGTCACTGCAGTTCCACAGCCAGCCAGGGGACTGGGTGAATTGTAATGCATCGTGGGACACAGACACCCACAGGTGACGATAGCAGTGACGAAAGGACACAGAGGAGGAGGGGAGAGGTGTGGAAAAGATATAACAAGGGGAGGAAGAGGAAGGGCAGATGAAAAGGGAGAGGAGGAGACAGTGGAACGACTTGGAGACCATCACAGGTAGCACTAGCCTTGAGCCTTTTTACCAAAAATAAACACGTGTTCATAGCTATACGGTTGCAGGTACATGCCAAAACTTTGAGCAATACGCACACACACATACACAATATTCCAGAGATGCAATTAACTATCATGCCCCATCTACAATCAGTTAGTAATGGCAGAGATAAACTGTTGTGGTATCAGGGGAAATGTGAGTGAAGATAGAGGTGTTGTTGACTTGTCTCTGTCAAACATAGCAATCTGCCAGCTCTCCAGTGTTCCACCACTTCCGCTGATTGGAGCCCAATGTAATTACTTTACTCAGTATGGGAAATGAAAAAATATCACTGCTCATCCTGTGACATTTCCAGTAATGTTTCACTTTGTTCAATACACAGAGCTTGATGTTTGTTTAGTCAGTTTAGTCCATGTCACCTTTCATCATGTCAGTGGCATGTGGCATACAAGACCACTTACACAGTGACAGGTGTCTGTATATTAACACATTTATGTGTTTGAGGATAATGATGTCATATCCAACTACTTTGAGTTATGGTGAACTTCTTTTGTTTTTACAGTTGTGCATGCCACACAAATTGCCAAGGAAGTTGATACATGGAAAAAAGGATGGATTGAAATGAGAAATTATATTAATGCAATCACAGTTTGTTCAGAAAAAAATAGATTTTTTTTTTAACGTTTTAAATCTCTTTTCTTTTCTTAGAAAAATGATGAGGCTGGTCAGACAAGATCATATGACTTGTCCCATGAGAAGCCAGCAGCTGCTTGCTCTCCACCTAATCAGACACTCTTTTTTAAATGCTCTGATTAATCAGGCTGCCTCCTTTGCATCTGCACTGAAAGCAGAATCCCCACTGCTGCCACATTTTAGTGCCCTATATTGCTTTAATGCCATGGCTCTTTTACCATATGGAGAATACTGGAGTACATGTAAGTTGACATAGACCTAAAAAAAGTATTTGTTGAAAAGAAAACCATCTGCTTGATTCGATTCATACCTTGTAATTACAAGGTATTACAAATTACTACTCTTTGGCCTGAAATCTTTTCTCTGCTCTTTGAGCTTCTCCTTTAGGGGTCACCACAGCGAATCATCAACCTCCATGTTATCCCTTGTGTCCTCTTCTGTTGCACCAACTGTCCTCATGTCCTCCTTCACAACATCCATGATTCATTACTCTCTCTCCTCAGCACGTGACCAAACCATCTCAACCATCTTGACTCTTACTTCCAAACCATTCAACCTGAGCTGTCCCTTGAATATGCTCATTTCTAACCTGTCCATCCTTGTTACTTCTAATGATATCTCGGCATCTTCAGGCCTGCAACCTCCAGCTCCACCTCCTGTCTTTAAGACACTGCCACTGTCTCCAAGTCATACATCATATCAGGTATCACTATCATCCTTCCCTTTTTTTGTTTTTGTTGCTATCCTTCTGTCACACATCACCCCTGACCCTCATCTTCACCTATTCCACCCTGCCTGCATTTTGCCTTGGATGGTGGACTACAGGTATTTAAACTCATCCAGTTTCTCAACCTCTGCTCCTTGCATTCCTTCATAACTGTCATTTTCTCTTCTTCCCTGTGCAAACCTCTACCTCTCCAGGTTCCCTTCCACCTGTCCCCTACTCTCACCATAGATTACAATATCATCAGCAAAAACAGAGTCCACAGAGACTCCCGCCTGACCTCCTCAGTCAAATCTGTCAAACACCATGGCAAACAAGAAGGGGCTCAGTGCTGATCCCTGCTGTAATCCCACTTCCTCCTTGAATCCATACTTCTCTGCCACTCACAGCCTCCTCATACAATACCAAATGGCATCTGTGGTACTCATTTCCTGTCATGAACCCATACTGCTGCTCAATGATCTTCACTTCTTTTCATAACCAAGCATCATCAACACCTTTGAAGAATATCTTCATGGTGTGGCTGATCAACTTTACAGCTCTGTAGTTACTACAGTTCTGCACATCACCCTTGTTCTTGAAGATTGGGTACCACTACACTTCTTCTCCATTCCACAGACATTTTCTCACTCTCCTAGATTGTATTAAACAATCTGTACAAAAAGCTTTTTGGCATTCTCTCCTAGATATCCTCATATCTCCACAAGTGTGTCATCTGAGCCAACTGCCTTTCCAGTGGCCATCCTCTTCAGAGTTGTCCTCACTTCCTCCTTACTAATCCTCTGCACTTCCTTAAGCACTGTCTCTCCTTCCTCAAAATGTCAACCTCTGCAATAAAGATTTGGAACTGCTAGAAGTAAAGTAAGGTGATTTGAGGTGGTTTTGTCTTCAAGCTTTTTTTCCCAAATGATTAGACCTTGTCAGAGAAAAAGGTCAACGCCACTGGCACTGCTGTTTCAGCTGAGGGTAGACCACTTACCAATGAAGTGTTTTTGTGGTTAGAACAAAATCTGTTTCTAGCTGCATACTCCATATCTAATAAGATATGAGGCCACCACATTTCTTCCCCCTGGTCAGGCTTTTTGGTCAGAAAAGATAGTAATATGTTGACAAATTGCACATCCAAATTAATTGGGATGTAGCTTTATTTAGTCTGAAGAAAATATATGTGGGTAGGAAAAACCTGAATGTGCCAGTACTCCATATGGATGATTGCCAGCCATATTCACACTTTAGTTAATGCCTCAAAAGTCTCTTGTCTTTCTGCCCTTTGCTTACTTGTGTGAAGGCATGAAGGTGCAGGGAGTTTCCATATTGGATTAATTCTCTGAAACATACTCGGCTTGTTTACAATGCATTTTTTTTTTTTCATTTTAACAAAAGCGGTCCTCCCAGACTTGCACAGTTGTGCATGGATTTGTTCTCTTTTAATGTGCAATCTCTCTCTTGGTTAAACGTATTGTCATCTGAGTGTTTGGTTATTATTAAATCCTTTTTCAAGTGCCCCTTTCATCAGAGAAAGATGTGTGAGTGTTGAAGAAGCAGTGTGTGCGTGTGTGCGTGTGTGTTGGTGAATAGTTTATGTGTGAGCAGAGATTTTTGTTGCTGTGAGTGCATCAGCATGTACATGTGTGCTTGTACACAATTTTGTGTGTCACAGTTCAGTGGTGGAAAAGTGGAGAGGAGCATTAAATGTACTTCCTTGACTAATAAGGGATTAGACAGTGTTTAAGAGCATAAGAGAGGGGCCATAAAACAAATTAGTGTGTATGAGAGACCTTTGAAAATGTCTATGAGGATATGAAATGAATGGCTGTCTGTTGTTTGGGATGAGTCATGTCTCAATAGTAGTTAAATGTGCAAGAAACCAGCTTTGCTTTTTTTATTCATTTATTTTTTGGCTTTTTATTTATCTCTGTTTAAAAGAAATGTCCTTACATTTGCCTAAAGTTTCAGGAGCCTTGTGTTGTAAAAAAAAAAAAAAAAAAACTAAAAATAAATAAATAAATAAATAAATAAAAAGCATTTATACATCCTCATGAGGACAATGTTCACATCAACATTAATGCAGCTTTCTGATTCATTTCAATTAGTGCACACCATTGCCACCACATGAAGAGATGATTATGTGGTGCTGTTTTTGCTGCAAATGCCTGTTAAATCACCTCAGTTAGAAAAAAAAATCTGATTTATTACCAGTCTGTCAGCGTTTGCTGCTGATGCAAGACTTTTTGGCAACACATTCTTCACATGATAGCACAACTGGGAGAAAGGTGATGACCTTTTTGTTGCACATACTGTACGTACCTGAGATTTGATGAGAGGCGAGGAACAAGAAAGAGGGACCATTGACAGATATTTGTAAAATGAAGGACAGAGAGTGTGTAGACGATTAAAACAAAGCTCAGAGGAGAAACGAGAGAGACATTTGATTTTAAAAATACATTAATGAAATTCTATGTAAACAAGGAACATCAAACAATACCAAACATTCTGTTATGACTTTTTAAAATATCAGATTTACATCAATTCAGGGCAAAAAAAAATCTAATGTCCATCCTGCATGATGTAGAGTCCCCCATAACTCCAAATTTGTCCAGATAATGAGTAGCTCAGTAAAGTGCCCAAAGAATTCTGGACTTCAGCATTGTTACAAAATTGAAACCATGTCAACATGCAACTCATCCTCCCCCTTCTTCCTTCTGCTCCCATACACTGCCATCTTGGCCTGCCTATTTTTTCTGTTGAGGAGTGTATCTCAAACCACAAATAAAAATCTGTTTAGTGAACAATTCCCCACTGAGTTAAAGATAGCAGTCAGAAGTCAAAATTGAGGACTGAGATGGGAATAAGCAGAAAAACTCAGTGCAAAAGGACAGTTGTCCTGCATCATTAATTTTCAAGACACACACAAAAAAAAAATCTCACTGCTATGACCTCATGTGCTAGTGTCCATTGCGGGTCTCCCATTTTTTCAGTGGAGGTTTGTACAAGGTCCTCAATGCTGGTTTAAAACCAGTGCTCAGGCCGAGTGTTGTTGCATACACAGGTGTTGTGGTTCAGTATAGCTGCTTTTCCACCAAGTGGAATGGTTTGGTTTGGCAAGGTACATATTTTTTTTGCCTTTCCATTCGGAATAGTGCCAAAATAACTTCCCCCAACCACTCCATTTTTGGTACCCTTCACTTGTTACCAGAGTAAAATGGCACGGTATGGGTGGAGCTAGACCGGCTCTGCCCATAACAGTCAGCTAAAAAAGTCACTCCCTTTTGACCAGATGTTCTCTCTTGTTGTCCCTTGTGTTATTGTCTGCTGTGTGCATTTGATGACATTGTCGTTGCACCAGTATAAAGTCACGATATATATCTCGCTGACAAGGCCATTGGCACAGGCCACACCCCACCTACCAAGTAGGTACTGTTATCAGTCAAAATGCAAGCCTGACCCAGACCTGTCCATTCCAAACTGAACCATACCATGATGGTAACATTGCTTATTCGAACCATCAGAAAAATGTTTACTATGAGCCCAACAATTAGAATTAGAAAACATCCTCCCAGCATGGAAAGGGTCAGTGCAGTTTGGCAACACTGTCATGGAAATTCAGTATCAGTTTCCCCAAATTCTGGAAATTTCTGTCTCCAGTAAAGCAGCAACTGATCATCAATATCTAAATATTAGATTTTAAGCCACATAGCCAGACCAGCTTCATCATCTAGCCAAGGTCTATCCAGCTCCACCACCTGACCCAGAGTAAAGACTCCAGCTGCTTGAAACTGTCCAGAGAGAGTCCTCCTAAACTGGGAAGATCAAAAATAAATAAATAAACCAGAAGCTCTCTGAGAGTGCAGACCTCTGCCAAGCAATGATAAAGAGTCCTTCAAAACATTTCTATGCATTTTCAAGGTAAAAATGTAATTACTGGCATTTTGTAAGAGTCAGCACAGAGAGTACACTTGGCTGCTGCCTCTGTTTCTTTTTTCCAACATAGTCCACACAGATAAATTACAAGCAGAGACTTTTAGTTCATTTTTTTGTCCATCAGAAGCATTGACTTTCCAAGTTTCAGACCACCATGCCTCTGCAGGATGCAGTAGGACAGAGGACTCTATACCAATTCTGAAGGCCCAGTTGAAAGTCTCTGAATAAACTGGAGATCTACGGCAGCAACCCTGCTGGCCAGACGGACCTGTCCGCCTTCCTCTTTTAACAAACAAAGCATTTTGAGGAACCCGATGTAAATTGTCCCAGAAAAAGACAACGATAATTCTTTGCGTTTGAGACGACAGACTCGCTGGAGGATCAGCACAGGCTAACCGATGCCACAGAGCAGACAAGACCAGATTGTTTATAATTTTTGGCAAAAGCCATTTCCATTTCATCAAATGCCCTTTGACGTTTTCTATGACACCATCCAAGCTTTTCTCTAAGACGATATCATTTCTACAGATGACCTCCTTTTTCCACACCACCAACAGCCCCTCCCTCACCATGACACCCTTACTTTTCCCCCTAGGTCACGCGCGCAGATCATAAACAACCTAAACAATTCACACTTTTTACTAGTACGTCAATATTTTGCTGCTTATTATCCATAACAATGACATCATCAGTGAGGCCAACAATTTAAAAGGGACACGACAATCAGGAAGACATACACCACTTAATTATTTTCTTAATATATGCAACAGATACTCGATGGCCAGAGAGTAGAGCATGCCAGTCAGAAGCACAGCCCTGTCTGATTACCTTCTGAATACTGAATAGAGCACTTAGACCTTCATTAACCCCCAGAACACTCACTCTTGCTGTCCACGCCAAAAGAGTGGCTATATGCTCATTTCCACACAAAGATCTGCATTTATCAGTATGAGCTTTGGCGTCGTGTAGGCAAGTTTGAAATCACTGTGGACTCACAGTGCAGTTGTGTGACTATGTGGATCATTGTTTTTACTAATACAATGTCCCTTCACAGAGAGGTTCCCAGACTTACAGCAATTGCACACAAAATGTTGTATTTTGCTGTTGTTTAAAATAATAATCTACAGCCATGTATTCAGCACTTAGAAAATATGTATCTTTAGGTGAAGGATTATTTTGTCTAATGACTACAGGTGACAAAAACACCTGTGCTGCTGAAGAGCAGACGTCTGTTTCTGCAGAGCCCTGTCCACTGCAGCCGCATCTGAGAGCCACACTGAGGAAACAGGGCATGGTTCAGCGCTTCTAAAACATGAAGTATGAAACACTTTTGTTTTGTGACTCTTATTTTGTAAGTAGCCCATTCAATGAGGGAATCACTGCACAACATAGATTTCTTTTCTGTGATGCTCACATGAGCGTGTCTAGTGTGTCATTGACTGCAAATGGAGAGTGATTTATGTTGGTAGGTAACACATATTTCTGTCTGTTTTTAATCATTAGAATTCAGGGTCTTGGATGTGGAGGTGGAGGACATAAACCCCTCACTCAGCTCACAACTCTTAATCTGATTAAAAAGAAAAAAAAGGTCTATGGTGCATGTAGGGTCTGTGTTAGTAATAAATTCAAAATATTTAAACTTGCAGATGTCCATTTGTTGCGATTGTGACAAGTTTAGATGTTTACCATTATCTGGCTCAGACACTGGGGTCTGGTTGAAGTGTAACAACATGCTTTTTGGTGGGGATTTTAAGGTCTAATCAAGTAATAAACTTTAATATATGAGGACTTGTGCAATAACACAAACAAATAAATTAATTCAAAATTCAGCTTGCCAACACCATCGATGTTGATCGCAGTGGTGATTTCTATCCTCACTCTAGCTTTCTGACTTCCTTCGATCTAAATTTTTTAGGCTGACAAACAGAATACCCTTGTCACTGTGAAATCCTGTCAGTATGGTGTTTATTTTCAGCCTCTGAAGCTTCTCTTCTTGTTCGTATTTCCGCATCTCAGTGTCATAAACTCAAACCATGAAGCCCTCAGCTGTCACTTTTATCAACACCTGGTTGGGTGTACACCAGAATTGGGTGGCATGACTTGGCATACTATGATATTTACACCCGAATCTGCACCAGTTTCTATGCAAGTTTTTTCAAATGGTTAGGAACCCAGATCATGGCTGTGAAATCTGCAAAAGCAGCAAAAGTTGACACAAATACTGGTGTTCAACCCAGTCAAATGCCATTTCCTGGTCAGTGACAGTCAGACCAGTTTCAAAAGCCAGTGAACCAGAGACCTCTAAAATGTCACAAATCATAGTGATATTGTTACTTAATGTATGAGCCTGTTGGGCACAGAGTAGCGTATGTGAAAGACTAAAGTAAAAAAAAAAAAAAAAGCACAGAACAGTGGAAACATTGAAAGGACTGCACCCACGCTTACACAAACACACACACACACACACACACACACACAGGGATTGAATGAAAGCAGTGGCATTAAAGTTGTTTCAGGAAAGACCGCTCAGAGAGAATGAAGAGAGGAGTGCAGGGGGTGAGAGAGAGCATGAGAGAGGATGGAAGTGTGAAAGAGGATCCAGCAGAGAGACACTGCTGGGAAACAGAAAGACTAAGAAAGGGAGCAATAAAAAGACAGATGGGGACACCAAGACAGAAAGAAAAGATTGTGCTATACCTGCTATGATGAGAGGCCAGTGATCGAGTGTCTTATGGTTCCTGTATGAGAGCCTGCTGTGTGTGAGTGTGTGTGTGAAAGAGAGAGGGAGAGAGAATATTAACTGTGTGTTTAGAAGTAACATACTCTGGTTAGCATTTTAATGTGTGATGTGTGTGGTGGTGGGTTTGCACTATACTATGAATCCTTACAATGAAAGCCTTAGTGGGAAGTGAACACCACATTAGTCTGTGGCTGCCATTATTGTTTAACCACACCTTTGACCTCACTGTGCTTTATTTCCACATTCCTTCAAATGGCTTTCTATCGTGCATACCTGTCATAGTGTGTGTCTTTGTGTGGGAGTACTTGCAGTAGAAGGTACTGTAACATCACCATATTTGTGTAAAGGGTGGTAATTGAAAAGAAGCACGGACTTAATGGTCGTTTTATGATGAACCTTCAGTTCATGTGACTACATCTGTTTAGCGATGGCTTGACAGTTGATGGATTTTCCATGAATGGGAGCTTACCCATCAGTGTACAGTACAGTTTGGAACATGAGGCACACATGTGGGCAGCAAACACAGACTGTTGAAGAGCAATTGCAGTATTTGTCACCCTTGTTTGACCTGACAGATTTTCAAAACAAAGGCTCAGATGAGAAAGTTCAGCTTTTTTTCCTTTCAGCTTTTCAAAAACTTTAAATGAAATGCTTCTTTAATGGAATGAAAGTGAAATGAAATGAAATGGCTCTAACAGTGAAATTCATATTACCTACCTCTGCTGTTACCATCAGTTCTACAGTGCGGTTTAGCGTCTTTCATTCCTTTGTTTTGTTTTTACATTCTGCACAATGTAGAAGGGAGTAAGCATCTGTCAGGTGCAGAAATACAACCTGTAATAATGTCACTACTGCTCTGTCTGTGCTGAGGGGGGGAAATGCTTTGACAAAACGTTGGAATCATCTGGTTAGAAAGAAGCAAATGCACTCCTGAAAACCCTGTAGCTATTGAAACATTTTTTAAAGGCTGTTAATCCCACAGCCTCCCCGTGTGTGCGTGGGTTGTCACAAGGTTCTCCAGCTTCCTCCCACAGTCCAGAAACATACAGATTTAGGGATTAGGCCAATTGGACACTCTTAAATGCCTGTAGGTGTGAATGTAAGTGTGGTTGGTGGTAGTGGTGGTAAATGGTTGTTTGTCTCTATGTGTGGCCCTGCGATGGACTGACGACCTGTCTAGGCTGTACCCTGCCACTCGTCCTATGTCAGCTGGAATTAGGCAGGAATAATATAAGTGATATAATAATAATAATATATAGCGACTATGGTACTAAAGACAAGTAGCTGTTTCTGGGTTCTGTATTGAAAGTACTAATTCCCCCCCATTGCCATTGGTAATACTAAAATGAGTAAAAAAGCTGGCTATATACAACAGCATGCCATGTTGGTCTAATCTGTATTTTACATCGCTGTTTATTCTGTATTTCTGTTCTTAAGCTGGTTTTAATGGAGAGCTTTTCCCATAGGGACAAGGTCATTGTATTAAATGTAATTAAATGTCGTGGTATAATGAAAGGTTTGATGTCCTCTGGTGAGTGGAGGGGTCGGACAGCAGGATGGAGATGAGCTAAAGTGTGCTTTCATTCAGTGAATTCCAAAGACTGCGCCAGGAGCCACAAATGCTTTTTTAATTAAAAATTGTGTGAGTATGTTTTCAATAGTTTCTCTCAGAAATCATTTATGAGGTTTGCATTCGATCGTGCAACCTCTGTACTTTCTTGAAGTCTTCTGTGTTGCCTTCACTCCTGCACTCTGGAGGCTGTTGGTAATGTCACCAAAAGTTGTTTTAGGTTTTTTTTTTTTTTTTTTATAGTTCTCACAAAGTTTTCCACTACTTATGCTTTCCTGTTGTTCAGTACACCCATGATTCCTTACCTCTTTAGGACATTCCAAAAGGTTTAGTGGCTATGATCAATGTTTGTGCAATGGCTTTGATTGATTTTCCATCTTTTCTCAGCTTCAGAATTGCTTGCTTTTCTCCCATAGACAACTCTCTGGAGTTCATGTTGGTTACACCTTTTTAACTCTACAGCACTTGCAGTCTTCACAGGCGAAACACAAAGCTGAACCTGAGAGGAGACATTCAGTGCTATTTCTTGTTTGAAAATCTGTGTAATAGGACAAACCTAGACTACCGTCAGTCACATGCTCCAAATAGACGGGTTCAAAAAGAACAGATCTTAAGTTGTTAAGCATATCTTGATGTAAATACCTGAAAATACATTTTTGTGTACAGCAAGAATAAAGGAATTGGGCTCACCGTTGCTTTTGGAGAGGACAGTAGGCCTTTTGGAGGGGGATGGGGATGATGATGTAATATCGCAAATGCTGCACTTTAATTATTTGATTGTTGACAGTAATATCATCTCGGCAAATAAAAAAAAAAAGACAAGTAGTTAATGTTTTGATGTCAAGGTCTTTCAGTGACATCACATTTCAGAACTATTATACAATAGATATTAGATACTTTCCCCCAATTGTTCTGCCTGAATGCAAAGTGTGTATCCTGTAAATATTACATATGTATTCATCTACCTGTGTCAACTCAGGAAGTATCCTGTATCTATAAATCACATGTGTTTTTTATTTGACAGTATTTGCACAATCAGACGTTGTATTATTGAAGACGTGCAACCTTCCCTCAGGGATGGTAAAATGCTCTGAAGTGAGCTGCAGTTAAAAACTGCACAACAACTAAACTGCAGTATAGTTGACCATCTACCGCAGTGGCTGTGAATTTTAATCAGCTGAAACTGTAAAATCATTTTTATGACATTTAGATTTTCCTGTATATTATGCAGAGGCTGGTGAACAGATATATGGGGAACAAAGAATGGGATTAAAACATAATGTAAGCTGTGAGCTCAATGTGAATTGTTACACTTTGCTTAGAGTTTACTCCACAAAAAAAGTAGCGTGTGGTTTGGCTCACACTGCCTCAAAATTATCTTCTCTATTGGCCTCAGTAGTGATTTAGTCACATTTGGGCCAATATATATACTGTACTTCAAGACCATAAAGAAAATAATTTCCATAAAGAAAATAAATTCCTCTTACAAACATATTAATGCTCCCCCTTCAACAGTAGACCTGCAACAAAATGGGCTCACCTTATACAAAGTTAGGTTTTCTTGTATCTATAGCTCACTGTTTATACCTGAGCACCTGTCACAATCTTGAGACAGTGAAACACAGTAGCATTTGTAGAGAATAAAGCTTACCACATGTTGTCTCAAAGTGATACAAATATATTTTTTTATTTGAGACAAAGTGTGATTCCTCAGTAACAAGAATAGAAAACACAAACCATCTTGCTTTTGTTGTCTGGATTTCCTTACCTCTTGCTGTCAACAGCAATACATTGAGTTGCTTCCACAGCATCTGACTGTTTGGATACAACATATTTTAATTTTATCCAAGTCCAAGAAGAAGAAAAAAAACATCATATCTTTATTCTGAACCATACATAACATAACATCACTAACATTTTGTGCTGCTGTATTTCATATTTGTTAAAAAAAACAAAAAAATTACACTATTTCAAGTTCAATGTAAAAGTAAATTAAAGCAGCAAATATGTCCAGTAACCTGCAGCTAACATCTAACCCGTCAACTAACAACAACCCGTCTGGTTATAATGACGATGATGAGACTGTAGATGATAATAAGTATTGCTCTGCTTTCTCCTTCTTTTCCTTTTGCATACCAGACATTATGTTGTCAACCACAAGTGCATTGTGCATCAGCTGAAGAGGGTGACATAGATACAGATGTTAGTGACTATGTTCTTCTACATTTGCCTATGTATCTAGTTTATGTGAGCAGAGCTGTGCCTCTTTGTTTGTTTCAAAGGTTTCCTCTTCAAAATGTGACAGCCACTCTCTGGCTTTGGGTTGTTGTAGAAACTTGATGGTGCAAGATGGCTTAAATATGTTAAAACATTATCCTTTCCTAACGTGCTTGTAAAAGGCTTATTCTAAAGCTATAAAAAAAAAAAACAGACAACTTCAGTCTCTTAAATGTTCCCACATTGAGTGTTTGGCGAGATTTGAGGTGAACCCTCACTTGCAGCTGATGGTGAAGAGACAGGCCCTGTGATTGCATACAGTTTAAGTGTTTGCAAGATAGATACATTAAAGAAAGAATAATATTGATAAGGAATGATAAAATTAAACATTCAGACTATCTTTCTTATTATTAGAACTGAAGTTCTACTTTGTGTCACTAATACCTCTCTCCCTCTTCCGCAATCTCTAATGCAGAGTGCATAAGTGGTACAGTGTACATGATGTTTGATTAAATAGTTCAAGCAGCCCATACTCGAGCTTTCATTAGTCATAAAATGCCAATTCACCAACAATTTGAACCAGCTTTACTGACTTCAATGGCGCCACAAGTGTCACGATTGCAAAAAATCGTTTAATTAACTAAAAAGGACCAAGTG